>CAUYPK010043603.1:0-22681 GCA_963574355.1 Loris lydekkerianus
TGAACAGTATCAATGTATAGTGTACAAAATTCTCCATCGATCAGTATATACCATGACACAGTAGAATAAATATTTATTGAGATATGGAGCTACAAAAACACATGACATTAAAACAGACAAAACTTTTGAAACAACCTAATATTTTTAAAGTCTCAAAAAATTAAAAAAAATTTAAATCATATCAAGTATCTTTTCTGAGTGCAATAGAACAAAACTAAAAATAACAAAGGTACTTTAGAAAGTGTTAAAAATACATTGACATTAAACAATATGCTCCTAAATAAACTTCAGTTCCGTGAATAAATTATTTAACTAATCAATTAGGAAAGAAAGTAATCAATTAGTTTTGAATTTATTAATTAAAAAGTAAATTAAGGAATTTTTTTTAAACAAATAAAAACAAAAATGCAACATACCCAAACCTATGGGATATAAGAAAAGTAGTATTTAAGAGGAAATTTCATTGCAATCAACTGCTATATTAGAAAAAATAGAGCTTTAAATAAGCCATCTAACAATGCATGCTAAAGAACTAGAAAAGTAGAGCAAATAAAACCAAAATTAATAGTTAAAAAATAATGATCAGAACAGAAATACATGAAATTAAAACAAATATACAAAATATCAATAAAATGAACAGTTGGATTTTTGGAAAAGATAAACAAAATTGACCAACCTTTAGCCAAATATAAAAAACTCTAGACAAAAGAGAACTGATTACAACTGATACCACAGTAATTCATAAAATCTTTAGAGACTATTATGAACAAGTATATGTCAGCAAATTGGGAAACTTAGAAGAAATGGATATATTCTTAGACATAAAAATCTATTAAGATTGAACCAGAAAGAAATCCAAACCTGAATCAAGTAACAACAAGTAATGAGACAGAGACAATGATAAAATCTCCCACCTACAAAAATCTCTGGAATTGCTATGGCTTCACTAATAATTTCTACCAAGCCTTTAAAGAAGAACTAGTATCAATAGTAATATGACTATTTCAAAAAATTGAGGAAAAGAGAGTACTGCAAAACTCATTATACAAGGCCAATATACATGGTACCAAAACTAGACAAATACACTCAAAAAAAGAAGAAACTACAGCCCAACTGCATCTGATGAAACTAGATGCAGAAATTCTGAACAAAATTCTAGTAAACCAAATTCAACAGCACACTTAAAGATCATTTATCATAAGTAAAATTCATCCTAGGAATGGAAGGATAGTTCAACATATGCAAATCAATAAATGTAACATATACTATCAACATAATTAGGGATTAAAAGATATAATCAGTTCAGTAGATGCTAAAAGAAATTCCATAAAATTCAATATCCTTTCATAATAAAATATCTGTGTAAACATTATAGAAATAACAAACTTCAATATGGTAAAAACAATATATGACAATCCTCCAGATAGTATAAATAACCTTGCTTCTAAGGTCAAGATGTGGATGCTCACTTCCACCAGTATTATTCAACAAAGTACTAGAAGTCCTAGATAGAGCAACTAGACAAGAAAAAGAAATAAAGAACATCTAAACTAAAAAATAAGAAGTCAAAGTATCCCTGTTTATAGACAATGTCATCCTATATTTAGAAAAACTAAAGACTATGAAAAAATTATTAGAACTTATAAACAAATTCAGTAGAGTTCTGCATACAAAATCAACCTATAAGAATTAATTGCATTTCTGTATGCCAGAAGTGATCCATCTGAAAAAGAAACAAAGTTATCACATTTAATAATTTTTATAACTAAAATGAAGTAATAAACTTGATCAAAGAAGTGAAATATATCTGCAATTAAAAACTGTAAAACAGTGGAAGAAATTCAAGTGGACACACACAAAAAAATGAAAAGATATGCATGAATTGGAAGAATTAGCATTATTGAAGTGTCCATACTATTCAGAAAAACAGATACAGTGAAATCCTATCAAAATACTAATGACATCCTCACAGAAGGAAAAAATAATAGAAAAATTTTTGTGGAACTACAAAAGATCCAGAATAACCATAGTAATTCTGAGCACAAAGAACATAGGGTGGAGGCACCACATTACCTGACTTCAAATTGTACTGCAAAGTTACATTAACTGAGGCAACATGGCACTGTGCCTGTGTCCGAATTGTTTTATTAAGATAACGGCAACCAGTTCTAACCTTGTTGCTGCAAAACCCACAATTTTATTCACTTTTTATAGCTGAAGAATATTCTGTTGTGTCTATACTACATTTTCTTTATCTAATCAATTCCCTGCTTATTGAAATGGGTTGATTCCCTATCTTTGATATACATATTGATGTGATAAGAGCACAGGGGCACTTATCTGTTTTATATGTGATTTCTATTCTTTTAGGTAGAGAGCCAACAGTAGGATGGCTAGAGCAAATTGTAGTTCTAATTTTAGTTCTTTAATAAATCTCCACACTGTTTCCCATAGAGGTTGCACTAATTTACATTCCTACCAATAGCATAAAAGAGCTCTATTTTCTCCACATCCTTGCCACAATCTGTTGTAATGCATCACTTCACCAGATTTCAACCTATACTACAGGGCTGTAGTAACCAAAAGAGCATGATCTTGGACAAAAACAGGGACATAAACCTATGAATCAGAAGAGAAAACCCAGAGATGAAATCATTCTAATATCCTTATCCAATTTTTGACAGAACAGGTAAAAGCATACACTGGGAAAATGAATCCTTGTTCACTAAATGATGCTGGGAAAACTGGATAGCCACGTGTGAAAGACTGATACAGGACTATAATCTGTAACTGCTTACAAAAATTAAATCATAATCGATAAAACACTAACTAACAGCAGGAAATTATAAGAATCTTAGAAGAAAATGTTGGAAAAGCTCTTACAGACTTCAGCTTAGGGAAAGAATTCATGCAAAAGACCCAAATGCAATCACAGCAACAACAAAAATAAATAAATGAGACCTGATCAAACTAAAAATCTTCTGCACAGCCAAGGACACACTCAAAAGAGCAAATTGTCAATCTATAAAATGGGGAAAATATTTGCATATTGTTATACATCTGATAAAGGACTGATAACCAGAATCTAAAAAAAAAAACTCAAGCAAATCAGCAAGAAACAACCAAATGACTTCCTTAAAAAGTAGGCAACAGATATGAAAAAAAACTTTTCATATGAAGATATGCTAATGAAAAAAGTCATAAGGGAAATTCAAATCAAAATCACAATGAGATATCACCTATTTCTAGTGAAAATGGCTCTTTTTTAAAAAAGTCCCCAAATAGGCTTGGCACCTGTAGCTCAGAGGCTAGGGTGCCAGCCACATACACTAGGGCTGGATGGTTTGAACCTGGCATGGGCCTGCCAAACAACAAATACAACAACAAAACAATAACAACAACAACAAAAACAGCTGGGCGTTGTGGGAGGTGTCTGTAGTCCAAGAGTTTGAGGTTGCTGTGAGCTGTGATGCCACAGCATTCTACCTTGGATGACATAGTAAGATTCTGTCTCAAAAAAAAAAAAAAAAAGTCCCAAAACAAGAGATGCTAGTGTGGATGCAAAGAGGACACTCTTAAATACTGTTGGTGGGACTGCAAACTAGTACAACTCTGTGGAAAATTGTATGGTGCTTCTTCAAAGAACTTAAAGTAGACCTACCATTTGATCCAGAAATCTACTGCTGGGTATATGCCCAAAGGAAAAAAGGTCATTTCATTAAAAGGGCACCTGTATGAAAATGTTTATAGCAGCAAAATTCACAATTGCAAAGACATGGAAAAAACACAACTCCCCACCAATATATAAATGGATTAATAAAATGTGGTGTATGCATACTATGAAGTACTACTCTGATATTTAAAAATGGCAACCTAGTATCATTTGTGACACCTGGATGGAGCTGGAAACCATTCTTCTAAGTGAAACATCACAAGAATGGAGAAACAAACACATGCACTCAATACCAAATTGGAACTAATCAATCAACACCTAAGTGCACATTTGGAAGTAAATCTCAATGAAAATTAAGCTGAGGTGGGGGAGGAGAAAGGAATGGTTATATTCACACTCATTTGGTACAATGCACACTGAGGGAAGGGCCCATTTTTAAATTTAACTCAATTTATACAAAAATCAAAGAATGTAAACAAAACATTGTGTATCCTGTAATATTATAAAATGAAAACAACTAAAGGAAACAAAACAAAAAATGCCAAAGATCAATGAAACAAAAAGTTGGGCTTTTTGAATATATAAACAAAGTTGACATACCTTTAGCCAGGCTAAGAATAAGAGAGAAAACCTAAATAAATAAAAAAGAAACATTGCAATTGATATGGCAGAAATCAAAAGGATCATTAGAAACTATGAGCAACTATATGACAATAAATTGAAAAACTTAGAAGAAACAATTAAATTCCTAGACACGTACAATGTACCAGTACTGAACCAGGAAGAATTCCCAAGACTGAAGCAATAACAAGTAATGAGATAGAAGCAATAATAAAAAGCCAGCAGTATCAGGGATACATACGCTGATCTGTAAATGCAATACATCATATCAACATAATGATGACGCTTTCCACACTCCCATTAAAGATTTTTTACCTCCATTCAATTTTTACCTCCATTCAAGCTTTCGCTTGTTGCCAATTACAAAGATAATGCTATGTATTTTCAGTTTTTGACATAGCCACACTCTAATTCTTGTATTAGTTTGGTCATATATATAACATATATATATATATATATGTTACTATAAAACAAACACTTCCAAACTGAGTAACTTAAAGCTGGAGTGATTTTATTGTTGACTATTCCATGAGTCATTGACTATTCTGTGAATTAGAAATCCCCCATGGGTTTTAATGGGGATGTTGTATCTTTGCTCCACATGAAAAATATTGGCTGGAGAGCCTTGAGTGGGGCTGGGGTACCAAGCATACATAGTCCCACTCCTGTGTCTAGGGCCTTGCTCGCCTATGGTGCTTCTCCATGTGACTTCTCTCTCCCTGTGGTCTTACATCTTTCAGGGCCTCGCTCTATAAAATAGACCAGACTTTTTTCCGTGGAGTCTGCTTTCTAAGAATGAAAGCAAAATCTATAAGCCCTCTTAATATTTATGCTTAGGAATCACAGAATGTTACTTCTGTATCATTCTATTGGCCAAAAATATTTGCAAGCTCAACCAAGATACAGAAGGTGGAGGAATAGACTACACTTTTTGATGGGATAAATGGCATACTTATTGAGGGACAAGAGTAATTTTTGACAACTGCCTTGGTAGACTAAGGCTAGATTGCTATGACATTGGCCTAGTTCACAGCAACCTCAAACTCCTGGGTTCAAGTGATCCTCCGGCCTAAACCTCCTGAGTAGCTGGATCTATAAGTACCCACCACAAGGCCTGGCTAGTTTTTTTATTTTTATTATTTTTTTTATTTTCAGTAGAGATGAGGTCTCACTCTTGCTCTTTCTGGTCACCAACTCCCAAGCTCAAATGATCCTCCTGTCTCAGCCTCCCAGGGTGCTAGGATTATAGGCATCAGCCTCCACGCTGGGCCACCTCTCTTTTTTTTAACAATACTTTACAAATGTATAACCAGATTCAATCCATTAGATGTAGTTTTCATCCCACGCTTTATAAAAGATCGCATATTTATATCATCATTCTGTTTTAACAGATTTTGTTTTATTCATTTCAAAGTTCTCATATCACTCTGAAATTATTTTATAAAATTATATTACCCATGTTGCCACTGTATATGTCTTATCTATAGTAATTGTTTAAAAATATTTGTTGAATAAGTGATTTACTAAATAAAGAATGTATAATAATTTACTTTCACCTTTATGGAGCTATCTTCTTTTCTACTGGAATCTTTTTCAGGCTGTGTTTAATGTTAGGGTGACTGCCAATAGCTCCAGGCCAAATACTTTTGGTTTCAAATCTGGTGCCTTTCAGTAATTACAGAATGTCCAGGGTGTAACTCTCTCTGTTTTGAGGAAATTTCTATAGCCAGGAAAAATAAGAAAGTATGATTGACCAGACATGAGTCATATGTCAGGATAGGAATCATGAACATCCTTACACGCATGAACTGAAAGTTGGATGGTTGGCTTCCAGAAGAAAATTACCTTACTAGAAGGATGACTAAGGGCTTACCAGCCAAAATATATACAATCATAGGCTTTTCTGTCAAGCATATCTAACTTCACTTGAATAAAATGCAGAAACAAACTGAATCTAAGGCATTTAGTAATTTGCATTCCCTTATTTCTAATTATTGATATCATAAAAATAGCTTTATTTTTCTAACTTTTTGGTTTTAAACTCAGCAAATTTATACTTCTTAAAAACATGATAATAGGGCTGGGCGTGGTGGCTCATGCCTGTAATCCTAGCACTCTGGGAGGCCGAGGCAGGTGGATTGCCTGAGCTCACAGGTTCAAGACCAGTCTAAGCCAGACCTCACCTCTAAAAATAGCTAAGACCCACCTACTTGGGAGGTTGAGGCAAGAGAATTGCTTAAGCCCAAGAGTTTGAGGTTGCTGTGAGCTATGACACCACAGCACTGTACAGAGGGTGAAATAGTGAGACTGTCTCAAAAAAAAAAAATAATGATAGTGAAATAATAACATTATCTATCTTATTTCTAAGATTCGTCTCTTTGTTTTAATTTGAGGGAAAAATAGGTGACAGTGTTTTTGAAACAAAATTGAAAAGCATCAGTTTGGAATTAATGAATCAATCACATGATGTACTTGCTTTACTAGAATGGCCTGCATCTTTTTAGTTACTTTAAGTTATTAAAGGATATTGTCTCAAGTACAGAGAAAATATCTTTCCTAAAAGAAGAGCTTTCACTCAGAAATCTATTTTCTAACAAGAATCCAAAAATCCATATATGAATAACTATTCTTCTACACAATGTTTAAAATCAGTATATTTTATCTGACTTGGGTTTTAAGAGAACTTACTAATATATTTTTTTTTAAAACAGCCTATTACAAATCAATTTTTTTTAAAGGCCTGCATGTCTGGGCATCTATATCTTTCCCTTTCCCTAATATTTAAGGCAAATATAGATATAGAAAACATCAGAATCTTGTCTCTTCCTCTTAGATCAGTGTAGTTTCAGTGTGACCCATTTCTAGCTGAAATTTTTTAAGCCACATAAATATGGAATTTATTTGGATTCCCATATTCCAATTTTTAATCACTTGGCAGTGTTTGTCTATATATTTTGCTAGGGTGGCACTTTATTTGTAAGGATCTTTCTTATTCAATATTGCATATTAGTTATGCACTTTCTCAAAGATTACATGGCCAACAATAGGAGCAAAAATGTGGTTTCCAGTATCGTTTAGAAAACATTGATTTCAAGTTTTTTACCAAGGCTTTTGTAAGCTTTTCTAACAACCACTTTGGAAGTACAGACGGAGTTGACTGGATGGTACTATTAGCAAACAACCAAGACTGATGAAACGGCTATTTTGGAATGCCTCTTTTCATCTAATTTAGAATCAAAGCTATTTTTCTGAGAAATTGTGTGTCAGTTATTTCATGTTGTTTTTGAAGCAGTCTGCAATATTGTTGTGTGTTTGAACTATCACTATAATTTCATACACAATGAAACTAGATAATTTGTTCTTTGTTAATAAACACTAATATTAATAAAAATAAACAATAGTTTACTATTGTACACTCATATACTCCCCTTCTTTCGTCATCCCTCCCTTCAAAGATGTATGGAATGGAAGTATAGACAACCTATCAGAAAAATCTTTTTCCCTTTTTCTCATTCAGTGAATTATAGTACATTGGGTGTGTTTTTCAAAGTGACATGTACAGAAGAGACTGTCAATGGTTTTGCTCTGACGTAAGGCAATCTATGTATATCTCACAGTAACCTTTTATTACAGTAATCTCTTGTTTCTCTGTTTTCCTGTTTCTTTCCCATTTTACAATGATGAATTCTAACTCCTCTAAGCAGTGACTACAATTATATAAAGATGCAAGAAGATGTTCATTGTCTTAATTATGCCAAGTATTGAAATAAATTAATACCCTATATCAATTATTCTACATTCTTATTCTTTCCTGAGAGATATTTCATGGTTCTGGTAGACACTAATGTGTCATCATTTCTCCACAAAGCGTTGGTGCAGCTTTTTTTTGTTTGTTTTGGTTTTTGAGCCATCTGATCTAATCCATTCTGTCTTCTCACATTGAAATTAACAAGGCATATACCCTGAGGCAGAGGCTTTATCTATAACAGTGAGGCACAAATGAACTCAAACATGAGGTCAACCAAGTGCACAAAATACATCACACAGTTATTCCAAGGCTTATGCTGTTTCTATAATTGCCCCTTGTTCTGTCATTAGAGTGCCCTCACAAGTCATTATTTTGAGTCAGCGGAGCCACAGGGCATATTCTTTTTGATGGATGGTATAAACTTGAATTGATAACATAAATATCTCCCAGCATAAAATACAAGTAGCAGGTATTTAGATGAGATCTAATAAAGTGTGCAGCTGTTGAGTCTTTTTATGAATCCCAAATAAAAACAATAATAACAACTTTCAATATGGGTTCTCTTTCAGTAACTCTGAGAAGAGAGACACTGTACTTTTGTAAATGAATGGACATATGCCCTATTAGAATTTGCCTGTCTGCTTTTACCCTAGATTGTTATTGTTTTTATTTGGCCAAGACCAGCATTATTCAAATTGCATGGGACTTTTGTCTCAGTCAGCATTATATAAAAATTATTCCATCTGAAAGTACAAGGATGCATCATTTATTCATTTTTATTATTAAATCTTAGCTGTGTACATTAATATAATCATGGGCACCATGCACTGGTTTTATATATAATTTGAAATATTTTCATCAAACTGGTTAACATAGCCTTCAGGGCATTTTCTTAGTTATTGTGTTAAGACATCTATATTCTACATTTAGTACATTTGACATGTACCCTTGTAAGATGCACCCTAGGTGTGGTCCCACCAATTATTCTCCCTCCACCCATCCTCCCTCCTCCCCTCCTCTCCCTTGCCCCTTTCCCATTATTCTTGAGCTGTAATAGGGTTATAGCTTTCATATGAAAGGTATAAATTAGTTTCAGAGTAGGACTGAGCACATTGGATACTTTTTTTTCCATTCTTGAGATACTTTACTAAGAAGAATATGTTCCAGCTCCATCCATGAAAACATGAAAGGTAAAGTTTCCATCTTTCTTTAAGGCTGCATAATATTCCATGGTGTATTATACCACAATCTATTAATCCATTCGTGGGTTGATGGGCACTTGGGCTTCTTCCATGACTTAGCAATTATGAATTGGGCTGCAATAAACATTCTGGTACAAATATCTTTGTTATAATGTGATTTTTGGTCTTCTGGGTATATACCTAGTAGAGGAATTACAGGATCGAATGGTAGGTCTATTTTTAGAACTCTAAGTGTTCTCCAAACATCTTTCCAAAGGGAACGTATTAGTTTGCATTCCCACTAGCAGTGTAGAAGTATTCCCTTTTCTCCATATCCATGCCAACATCTCTGGTCTTGGGATTTTGTGATATGGGCTAATCTTACTGGAGTTAGATGATATCTCAAAGGATTTTGATTTGCATTTCACTGATGATTAAGAATGATGAGCATTTTTTCATATGTCTGTAGACCATGTGCTGATCTTTTTCAAAGAAGTTTCTCTTCAAGTCCCTTGCCTGCCCTGAGATGGGATCACTTATTCTTTTCTTGGTAATACATTTGAGTTCTCTGTGGATTCTGGTTATTAAACCTTTGTTGGAGACCTGCAAATATCTTCTCCCATTCTGATGGCTGTCTGCTTGCTTTACTTACAGTGCTCTTGGCTGTGAAGAAACTTCTTAGTTTGATGAGGTCCCAGTAGTGTACTTTGGATGCTGCTTCACTTCAGGCGATCCTCCTCATAAAATATTTGCCCAGCTTGATTTCTTCAAGAGTTTTACCTGCTTTTTCTTCTAGTATTTTTATAGTTTCATTTCTTAAGTTTAAATCTTTAATCTAGTGAGAGTCTTTCTTAGTTAATGGTGAAAGATGTGGGTCCAGTTTCAGTCTCCTGCAGGTCGTCAGCCAGTTCACACAGCATCATTTGCTAAATAGGGAATCTTTTCCCACTGAATGTTTTTAATTGGCTTGTCAAAGATCAAATAACGGTAAGTAGCTGAGTTCATCTCTTGGTTCTCTATTCTGTTCCATACATACATCTACATCTCTTTTTGTGCCAGTTCCATGCTGTTTTGATCACTATCAATTTATAGTATAGTCTGAGGTCTGGTAGCATGATTCCTTCTGCTTTGTTTTCATTTCTGAGTAACGTCTTGGCTATTCAAGGTTTTTTCTAATTCCATATAAAATGAAGTATTATTTTTTCAAGATCTTTAAAGTACGATAGTGGATCTTTAATAGGTATTGCATTAAAATTATATATTGCTTTGGGTAATATGGACATTTTAACAATGTTGATTCTTCCCAGCCATGAGCATGGTATGATTTTCCATTTGTTAACATTTTCAGCTATTTCTTTTCTTAGAGTTTCATAGTTCTCTTTATAGAGATCTTTCACATCCTTTGTTAGATAAATTCACAAATATTTCATCTTCTTTGGCACTATGAATGGAATAGAGTCCTTGACTACTTTTTGAGCTTGACTATTGTTGGTATATATAAAGGCTACCAATTTGTGAATGTTGATTTTGTAACCTGAGATGCTGCTGTGTTCCTTGATCACTTCTAAGAGTTTTGCAGTAGAATCCCTGGTGTTTTCCAGATATACAATCATATCATCTGCAAAGAGTGAAAATGTGATCTCTTCTGATCCTATGTGGATACCCTCAATCTCCTTTTCTTCCATAATTGATGGCTAAAACTTCCATTACAATGTTAAAGAGCAGTGGAGACAATGGGTAGCCCTGCCTGGTTCCTGACATGAGTGGAAATGATTTCAATTTAACTCCATTCAATGTGATATTGGCTGTGGGTTTGCTGTAGATGGGCTCTATCAGTTTAATAAATGTTTCTTCTATACCACTTTTCTTAAATGTTTTGAACATAAAGGGATGCTGGATATTATGAAAAGCTTTTTTTTGCATCAGTTGGGAGAATAATGAGGTCTTTGTTTTTTAATTTGTTTATATGCTAAATTATATTTATACATTTATATATATTGAAGCAGCCTTGAGACCCTAGAATAAAACCCACTGGTCATGGTGTATAATTTGTTTGATGTGTTGCTGGATTCTGTTTGTTAGGATCTTGTTGAATATTTTTACCTCAATATTCATTAGCGATATTGGTCTATAATTTTCTTTTCTTGTTGGGTCTTTTCCTGGTTTGGGGATCCAGGTGATGCTTGCTTCATGGAATGTGTTGGGTGGTATGCCTTCTTTTTCTATATTTTGGAAAAGGTTGAGTAGTATAGGTACTAGTTTCTCTTTAAAGGTTTGGTAGAATTCTGATGTGAAGCCATCTGGTCTCGGGCTAAGTCTTGAAAGGTGGCATGCTTCCAAGTGTTGGTCAATATTCTTTAGATTTTCATATTTTTGAGAATAAAGTTTCTTGTAATATTTATTAAGGATTTTTTGAATTTGTGAGAAATCTGCTATTATTTTGACTTTGCCATTTCTGATTGATGAAATTAGATATTTTACTCTTGTTTTCCTGGTTAGGTCAGCCAAGGGTTTATCTATTTCATTGAACTTTTCAAAAACTAACTTTTTGATTTATTGATCTGTTGTATAATCCTTTTGTTTTTAATTACATTTAATTCTGCTGTAATTTTGGTTATTTTTTTTCTTCTGCTTGGTTTGGGATTGGAATGTTCTTCCTTTTCCAGTTGCTTGAGATGTCCCATTAAGTTGTTAACTTCCTCTCTTTGCATTCTCTTGAGGAAGGCTTACTGCACTATAAATTTCCCTCTTAGAACTGCCTTTGTGATATGCCAGAGGTTCTGATAATTCATGTCTTCATTGTCATTTTGTTCCAAAAATTTGACAATTTCCTTCTTAATCTTGTCTATGACTCAGCTATCATTCAGCCCAAGGTTATTTAGTTTTCATGTTTTTTTATGATTATGTAGATTCCTGCAGTTACTGAGTTAGGCTTTTATTCCATGATGGTCTGAGAAGATGCATGGAATAATTTTTATTCCTTTAAATTTACTGAGGTTAGACTTGTAACTTATGATGTGACTGATTTTGGACTATATTCTGTGGGCTGATGAGAAGAATGTGTATTCAGTTTTATTGGAATAAAATATTCTATAGATGTCTGTTCAATCCAAATGTTGAATGGTTAAGTTTAAATCTAAAATATCTTTGCTCAGCTTCTTACTGGAGGATCTATCTAACACTGCCAAAGGAGTGTTAAAATCTCTGACTATTATGGATATGGAGGAAATCAAGCTGCTCATTTCTGTTAGAGTCTCTCTATAAATTGTGGTGCATTCTTTTTGGGTGCATAAATATTAATAATTGAAATCTCATCATATTGAGTATTATCCTTAACAAATATAAAGTAAGGATTCTTATCCTTCCTTACTTTTGTTGGTTTAAAGCCTATTGTATGTGCAAATAAAATTGCAACATGTGCCTTTTTCTGATTTCCATTTGCCTGAAATATAGATCACCGTCCCTTCACCCTGAGTTTATATTTATCTTTTAAGGTAAGATGACATTCTTGTATGTGGCAGATATGTGGCCTGAGATTTTGTGTCTAGTCAGCCAACCTGTTCCTCTTTAGAGGACAATTTAAGCCATTCACATTAATGGAGAATATTGATAAGCCTGGTAGAATTTTGGGTATTGAGTTTTTCAAAAGTCAAGGAGACATTTTTAATCCTTTTGCCACTGTGGAAGATGGAGTTTGATCAAAATTTCTGAGTGAGTTTACTTTTGTGGTGGAGGATTGTGCTGCTTATTATGGAGAATAGGTCTGAGAATATCCTGGAGAGCCGGTTTAGTTATGGCACATTTCTTCAACATGTGAATCGTTAAAGTATTTAATTTCTCCATCATAAATGAAACTCAGTTTACCTGGATACAGGATCCTGGGTTTAAGGTTATTTTGTTTTAGGAGGTTAAAAGTCGGTGACCACCCTCCTCTAGCTTGAAAGGTTTAAGCAAAGAGATCTTCAGTCCTTCTAATATTCTTCCCCTTGTAGGTTATAGTTTTCTTTCATCTGGCTGCTTTCAGAATTTTCTCCTGCATATTGCCTTTAGGCAACTTAAGTATAATGTGTCTGGTGGATGTCTTATTCGGGTTGAGTTGTGCTGGGGTGCTGAAACTGTCTGCTATCTGAATTTCAGAATCTCTTGACAGGTCTGGAAAGTTCTCTTTCATAATTTCATAAAGAAGAGCCTCTGTGCCTTGTGAAGCCACTTTATCACCTTCACTGATTCAATGAGGCAAATATTAGTTTTCTTCGTGTAATTCCAGAGCTCTCTGAGAGAATGATCCATTTTTGCTCTCCATTTCTCTTGTGACATTTCAGCCATCTGTTTATGAATGGTATCTTCATTTGTGTCTGCCATATCTTTCCTTGAGGGGATTTATCTACTCTGGTTATTTATGTTGCTGGAGTTTTTCTGATGATTTCTCCCTATGATTATTTTACACAATTTGACTATATGAGCAGATAAAGAGAAGTTAGGTTGGGAGCTCCAGGAGTAGTGATTAACCAGCCCTTTGCCCTAAAGCTGGGACTGGTGTCTGTACCTTTTTCCCTAGAGCTTTGCCAATGACCCATACAGTGCTATGGCTTGAGACACTGAGGACCTTCTTGGTGTGTTGGCGTTAGAGGCTCTGTCTTGTTTTCAACTGGTCTCTGTCCTACCCTAGTGAATCAGTTATTCTGTGTTGAAGTCACAGCTGTGGAGAAATAGCAGTAATTAAGTCATTCTGCCCCCCCACAGGCAACAATTGGAAAATGAAAATCAAACCCTCCCACAATCACACACCCAGGGTACCACTTGGATAGTTCTTGATTGATTGGCCCAGTCAAGAGGTCCAAATCCAATCAATCTCAGTCAGCACCTATCTCAGGTGGAAGAGTTCAAAACGTCTCTGACAACTACAGAGCAGGGCTCTGCTGGCAGCTCAAGTATGACTCGCTCCAGTGCTCTGTTTGATCAGGAATACACATCCAGCAAATAAATTATTCTGGGAAGGTTAATGCCTCCTTCCCCACCTTGCACCTCTGTCACACCCAGTCACTGGTAATCCCACATGGCTGTGATCCAGTTCCCTCCAATGAGCAGCTGTTCCAGGGGTTTACAGCTGCCTGAATCACAGGGAGATCTACGCCTCCTCAGCCAGGCCGCTGCTCTCTGCTACTATCCGGCAGGGAGAGGTGAGGCTTGACAAGCTCAGGTGCTTAATGGAGGCTGAGGTGGTTCTCTCAGTTCCAGCCCCGCCCCTGATTGATGTTGCTGACAGTACAGAACAACTTCACAGAATTTGTTTATGTCCTGGCTATTTTCACCTATGAATCAGATGTTGTTTGAGTTCCCAGAAACTGTGACTCAGGCCTGGTCTGTGTCACTTCCCAGTCTTGGCTGCAGTTTATGTTGGGGCAGACCAGTTAGAGCTCTTACTCAGCTGTCAGTTCCAGCCTCTGCCTGCCCACTTTTGCCTCAGCTATGATCTCCTGAGGGCAGAGTGCATTTTAGGCTCAGTAAAGCAGTCCTATGGGTCAGCCCCGCCCTGGGAGTTGGCTGTTTCTGGGCACTCATATTATATTCCAAACCCTCTGCCCAGGCTGGTACCTCCTCAGGCATACCCTTTACTCATGGGGCCTGTGCTTCCATCCCAGATCTGTTCTGTCAGTGGCTGCCACCAGAGAAGATGCCTGGCCTCCTCTGGTTGCCCATAGCAATGGGGGGTGTGACTCTGGAATATCCCCAGGGTTGTGGGCCCTATTGTTCCAGCCATGGCTTCTACTTTGTGCCTTGGGGCACTGCCACTCATGTATGGTTCTCTGTCAGATGACCCTCTTCTTTCTACTCCCATGCTGCAAAATCAGCACTGACCAACAGTAATCCATGCCCTGTCCACACCTCTTGAGAAAACACCCAATAATCTGGACTCCATGGGGACAGTCTTTTAGACCTTGGGGTGAGAGTGGAAGGGAGTGCTTGAAGTTCAGAATTACAGGTAGAGAATATATATACAGTTTTATACAGTTATGCCTGGCAGGAGAGTACCCTGAGACCCTAGTAGGGGAAGAAGGTCCGTTTTTGAGAGGGTCTCTCCCGTGGGATAAAATTGGAGAACGTTTGAACTCTCTTTGCTTATTTGTATAGAATATGGAGTACTGTGAGCCCTTCTCATCAGGGAGGGGGCTCCCATTTGCTTAGCAATGGATTTTGTGCCTCTTGTTTATATCCTTGAGGTCGCAGCTCACCTCAGAATTGTTGATGTGCATTCTTCAACCTTCTCTCTTGGCTCCGCTCCAAATCATCAGCTTACTTGCTAAACTTCTGTCCTAACTCTTCTTCTGGACAGGAGCCTCTGTGGAAGACTAGCTCCAGTCAGCCATGTTGCCGCTACCCCCTTATTCATTTTTTTTTTTTTTTTTTTTTTGAAAGGAGGTGGTCTGGTTTATTTGGAGGAGGTAGTGCTTAAATTATATACAAAGTTTTTGGCCTCAAGCACATTCTTAAAAGTACTACCTTTGTTGGGAAAACAAGAATTCAGATCTCTGGCTCAATATATAGTAGCTGATAAAGAAGACACAGCACTTTCTTCATGGGGGTCTAGCCTCTGATGTAAAACAAAGTAGTGGGAAGAATGGAGGTAAAAGCCCAAATGGTTTGGAAATACCTGGACACTCAAATGAGAACACAAAGTTGCTTTCCAAACAGTGACCAAATTAGGTGAATCAATGCCCCAGAGGTCCATTTACTTGGCTTTTGGAATCATATTCTCTTTCTTTGATTGTCTTCTTCTAATTGTAAAATGAAGCAATTGGACTAGAACAGAGAAAGATAAATAATTGGCTGTGGTCCAGGTCAAACCCATAGAAATGATTGTGTTTGAACTCATTTTAGGAAAAGAATGTGAATTAGTTGCTAACTTTTAAATATTGGAAGATTTTACCTTCTTATAGTTTCTTTCTTGGGTTTGTGTACCAGTTATCTCTTATGTTGCCTAAAAAACAAGCACAAAACTTCAGCAGCATGCAAAAGTATTGGTCATATGTGTGGAGTGAGTTGGGGGTCAGGTACCTCTGATATTTGCGGACTCAAACTTCTGGTCATCAGCTGGGGAAATTTATCTTTTCTCCATATCCTATCTCATTCTTCTCAGCCTAGCTGTGGAGTGTTCTTATGCCAGGATAGTAGAAGTAAAACATAGGAGGCAGAAACATGTGAGACTTCTTGAGCTCTAGGCTTAACATTTGTGCATGATTCCATTGGCCAAAGCAGTGTTGTGGTCAGGACCACAGAATAAGAACATGCTGCATGTTTACATAGGAGAGTGTTTATACAGGAAGCGAAGTTTATACTGCATTTTGCTTAAAAATTTGAGATGTTTGATAATTTTGGAATCACATTTTAGATGTGGCAGTAATAAATAAAGCTGGTGACAGCTTATAGCATTAGGTGATCATGCATTTACCACTGTGTGACAATGCTCATGCACTCTTTACTATCTCTCTGAGACTAAGACTAATGCCAGTTGGGCCATTATCACTGTACTTTTGCCAAAATTTTTCTTAGATTATTTTCTGCACTCATGCTGTTAGGAAATGTGGGCACAAGAGGAAACCAAGATGGTATACAAATTTTTTTCAATACAGATTGCTTCATTGATTTATGCTATTTGCATAGATTCTGGAATCTACTGAGTTTGGGATCCCTGACTCTGATGACTTCTAATTTTGAAACATTCTTCATGATTTTAGAATAGAAATAAAATAAAGACATTGGTACTCTTGAAACAACCTGACCAAACTGAAAATTAATAATAAAAGTGAAAATATTTGTCAAAATATTCCTTTGAAAGCTGGACAGAGCTATAAATTAGAATTTGTGTAAACACAATATAATTGCACATGTATATTTGCTCCATATGTATCTATCTAACTTCCATCAAGGGTAAATATCCATAATCTGTATGTATAAAGGATGGAATTGCAGAGGTAATAAAAAAACTAATCAAGATCAACAGACAGAAATGATGAAAAACATCCCCCCCCCCCAGATATCCCTACATGAAAGGCTTTCAGGCATAAATTGCCTCAAAATTTCTATTTTCCACAAAACATTTACTTTACCTATTTTACTGTCCTCCAGGCTTAGAGATAGATGTTCCCAAGATTGGCTTCAGGTCTGTCTTTGTCAGTCACTTCCATTCCCTGTAGGCCCTTTTCCCATTATTCATTTTTTCTATTAGTCATTCCTTTTTATGCAGTCTTTTAAAAATCTGTGGGCATGTATATGAGTGTATACATATATAGAATATACTTATATGCAATCACTGTAACTCTTGCTTTTTGCATCACTATTACCAGTAGGGACTGTGGGGTAGAGGAGACATACATTTTTTGTGAGGTAGAGAAGATGAGTAGCTTAGGGTAAGAGAATTAGCTGTGAGGAAGTAAAATTATTAAAGAGGCAGGTATGTGTACAGATAGTCTACATTCTTGCCTTAGTTTTCTCCTCTCCATAATGGTGATTATGGTTTGTAATATAAATAGACTAAGACCTAAATCATAAGATCAGTGTTTGCTGTTATCATTATTATTAGGCATTATTGCTACTGTTATTTCTATACCTGTCATTGTAGAAATCATGTAGAAACACAAAGATTACTTTAACATCACTTGATTATGTGATTTCTTTTTTTTGAGACAGAGTCTGACTATGTTGCCCTTGAAGAGTGCTGTGGCATCACAACTCACAGCAACCTCAAACTCTTGGGCTTAGGCAATTCTCTTGCTTCAGTCTCCCAGGTAGCTGAGACTACAGGCACCCACCACAACACCTAGCTACTTTTTGATTGCAGGTGTCATTGTTGGTTAGCAGGCCTGGGCCAGGCTTGAACCCACCAGCCTTGGTGTACGTGGCCAGCGCCCTACACACTGAGCTACAGGTACCAAGCCAGTATGTACTTTTAGTACTTTTCTATTTCTTTTTTCCACTTGCCTCTCTCTTTTTCTATTAAGGGATGTTTCTTTTTTATGCTTCTATATTAGGGTAGTTTTACTTTTCTTAAGTAGATAGACTTAAAGAGCTATTTTTCTCTGTAAAAACATACATAGCATCCCATTATGAACCTTTGGATAGGGTACTTCCTCCTTCCTTCCTCATCCTTAGAGAGAGAGGGAGGGAGTTTTCCTTATAAACAAGGCTGATTTTTTTTTTCCAAAAAGGTCCTGCCTTGTGGCAAGCATAAGGTTCTCTTCTGGTTATTTTTCAAAGACAATGCACTGGTAAATCCCATTATTTGCTGGGAATGTTACATTTCTTCACAGAGTAGTAGTATTCTGATCCTGGATGATCTTACTGCCAATATAGTGCCTTTGTATGGCAACTTCAGCATGATTATCAAGGCCTTTTTAACATTCTCTGTGGCATGAACATGAAGAGAGAGATGTGTTAATGTTCCAAATTTGGTGATTTCTGATTAGTAAATATAAGCACTGAGTACAGTTTATGTTTCCTTAATATGTCCCCCAAACCTTTTATTATTATCTAGAGCAGTGCATGTTCTGCAGATGACCCATGCAGTGGGTTATTTAGCCAAAAAGGGGGGGGGGGATCCATAGCCAAATGTATTTGTGAAGGGTTGTAAGCCTTTCCTATCAGAGGGATTTGGTTAAGAACAAAGTAACTCTGGCTACCAAGCCTGAGTGGAATTCACTGGAAGGATACACAGTAGCACAAAACATGAAGGAAATCTGAACCCCTAGACCATGGGAAGGAAGGGCAGGCAGCCCATTAGCAGGAAAAAGCAATGATGCTTCATGGGACTGATTTTTTACCTTTGCATCCATCAGCCAAAAAGTAGCACATCGTCAGTGAGAGAATCTGATTGACTTGGACTGGATCATGGGTCCAAACAATCTAAGTGCTCTAATGAAAATTCCCAGTGCAAACAGATTTTTCCCCCCCAAAGGAAAAGTGGATAATGAGAGATGTACTAACTGTAAGTATGCATCTCATACAAACCCCTTTGGATATCACCATGAAGATTACCTCTATTTTCAGGAGGGAAGAAATCTATTAAATCACATTTAACCTAGCCCTCTTTTATGTTTCTTGTTTGTTTTTTTGTTTAATATCTATTACACTCAGGAGAAACTGGAACCCCTTCTAATACTCTTTGGAAATGCTGAGATATCTCTTAGATATCACGTTTTTGGAAATAGCAGTATAGAACATGGGAGGACTGATTATCTTGACCATGTCTCACATTTTAAAATAACTACTATGGTTGGTATGGATGTTTTCTTCTTAATCACTTTGAATAAAAAAAGTATGCTGCTTTTTGGAGGTGCTGCTTTGGAGCCATCCATCTTCCTTCCCTTCTCTGGGCCATTCTCCTCTTCTGTGGTGCTTCTCCTGTTTCTGAAGTCCCTCTCCTGGGGAATGTCCTTTGTATGCTCTGGATCACCTTTGGGCATCCCACCCTTTGCTTTAAGTTCATACCCATGCATGGCTCCTGACAACGCCTTTCTGAGATCTTTCTGTTTTTCTAGTTGTTGTTGACCTTGAGGCCTTCCTTGCATTTTGTTTGGAAACATTCTGTAAATACTGCCACTCACGCAATGGCCCACGCCTGCCCTGCATCTCATTGCTGTCTCGTTCTTTTGTGCGTGTGTCACTTTATTTATTATTTAATCATTCTTCCATCTGGGGTCCTTCAATTATAGTTTTTCAGTTTGTTTCAGGATTTGACATAAAATAACAGACTCTGAACAGGAAAAACTCTGGAAGAAGAGATCACACTAAGTTTAACAGATTTTAACCAACACAAGGACATTTAATAGTCTAGGGGATAAACTCAAAACATCACATTTCAAAATACACGCAGGTATATGTTCACAATGAAAGATTGTTTAATGACTGCTTACTTATTCTACTTTTACCATTAACTGATCATCTACCTGATTAATAAGTGATGATCAGCTTTTATTGGAGGGTGTTATGTATGTCTATCAAATTGGTTTCAGAAGATTTCCTTTTAAGTTTCTTTTGTGTCACTTCCCCACAGCCTCTTCTCATTCTACTCTTGTGTTTCACTTCTTTTGCTTTAAAATTGGAAAGAGACATATAAATTGGTAGCAAGATATGGATCCCTGTTTTTTTCCCCTCTTCAAGGGGAGTTTGCTACATAGTACTTTTTTAAAAATTATTTTTATTAAATCATAGCTGAAATCATGGGGTACAATATGCTGGTTTTATATACAGTTTGAAATACTTTCATCAAACTTGTTAACATAGCCTTCACTGCGTTTTCTTAGTTATTGTGTTAATACATTTATATTCTTAGTTATACACTTAGTAGATTTAACTTGTACCCTTGTAAAATATACTGTAGGTGTGAGCCTACCAATTACCCTCCCTCTACCCAGCCTCCCCCCTCCCCTCCCCTTCCTCTCCTCTTTCCCCTTCTTCTTGGGCTATAGTTGGGTTATAGCTTTCGTATGAAAATGTGGGTGCTTATAAATTAGTTTTATAGTAGGACTGAGTACATTGGATACTTTTTCTTACATTCTTGATATACTTTGCTAAGAAGAATATGTTCCAGCTCCATCCATGAAAACATGGAAGAGGTAAACTCTCCATCTTTTTAAAAGGCTGCATAATATTCCATGGTATACATATACCACGATTTATTAATCCATTCATGAGTCAATGGGCACTTGGGCTTCTTCCATGACTTAGCAATTATGAATTGGGCTGCAATAAACATTCTGGTACAAATACTTTTGTTATAATGTGATTTTTAGCCTTTTGGATATATACCAAGTAGCGGAATTGTAGGATTGAATGGCAGGTCTATTTTTAGATCTCTAAGTGACATCTTTACAAAAGGAATGTATTAGTTTTCATTCCACCAGCACTGCATAAGTATTCCTTTTTCTCCATATCCACACCAACATCTATGGTTTTGAGATTTTGTAATGTGGACTAATCTTACTTGAGTTAGATGATATCTCAAAGTAGTTTTGATTTGCATTCCTCTGATGACTAAGGATGCTGAGCATTTTTTCATATGTCTGTAGGCGTGTCTTTTTAAGAGAAGTTTCTCTTCAAGTCCCTTGCCCACCCTGAGATGGGATCACTTGTTCTTTTCTTGCTTATGCGTTTGTGTTCTCTGTGGATTCTGATTAATAAACCTTTGTCAGAGATATAACCAGCAAATATCTTCTCCCATTCTGAAAGATATCTGCTTGCATTACTTACTGTGTTCTTGGCTGTGCATAAGCTTCTTAGTTTGATCAGATCCCAGTAATGTATTTTTGGTGTTGCTTCAATTGCCTGGGTGTCCTTCTCATAAAATATTTGCCCAGCCTGATTACTTCAACTGTTTTCCCTGAACTTTCTTCAAGTATTTTTATAGTTTCATGTCTTAAGTTTAAATTTTTAATCCAGTGAGAGTCTATCTTAGTTAATGGTGAAAGGTGTGTGTCCAGTTTCAGTCTTCTAACGGTCACTAGTCAGTTCACCCAGCACCATTTGTTAAATAGAAAATCTTTTCCCCACTGAATGTTTTTGATTGGCTTGTCAAAGATCTAATAACAGTAAGTAGCTTGGTTTATGCCTTGGTTCTCTATTCTGTTCCATACATCTACCTTTCTGTTTTTGTGCCAGGACCATGCTGTTTTGATCACTATCGATTTATAGTAGTCTGAGGTCAGGTAGCATGATTTCTCCTGCTTTGTTTTTCATTTCTGAGTAATGTCTTGGCTATTTGAGGTTTTTTCTGATTCCATATAAAACAAAGTATTATTTTTTCAAGATCTTTAAAGTATGGCAGTGAAGCTTTAATAGAAATTGCATTAGAATTGTATATTGCTTTGGGTGGTATAAACATTTTAACAATGTTGATTCTTCCCAGCCATGAGCATGGTATGTTTTTCCATTTGTTAACAATTTCAGACATTTCCTTTTCTTCTTTCCTTTTTTTTTTTTTTTTTAGTTTATAATGAAAGACTTAGCTAAAGCCTTTTTTTAAATTTATTTATTTGTTTATTTTTTATTGTTAAATCATAGCTGTGTACATTTGTGCAATCACCTGTACCCATTCTAAGATGCACCATAGACGTGGCCCCACCAATTACCCTCCCTCCACCAAAACCTTCCCCCTCCCATCCCCTTCCTTGGCCCTTTCCCCATAGTCTTGTGTTATAGTTGGGTTATAGGCTTCATGTGAAAGCTATAACTTAGCTTCATAGTAGGGCTGAGTGCATTGGATAATTTTTCATTCATTCCTGAGATACTTTGCTAAGAAAAACATGTTCCAGCTCCATCTATGTAAACATGAAAGAGGTAAAGTCTCCATCTTTCTTTAAGGCTGCATAGTATTCCATGGTATACATGTACCACAATTTGCTAGTCCATTCATGGGTTGATGGGCACTTGGGCTTCTTCCATGACTTAGCAATTATGAATTGG
>CAUYPK010043606.1:0-10280 GCA_963574355.1 Loris lydekkerianus
AACAACAAAAATAAACAAATGGGACTTTATTAAACTGAAAAGCTTCTGTACAGCTAAGGAGACAACAACCAAAGCAAATAGACAACCTACACAATGGGAAAGGATATTTGCATATTTTGAATCAGACAAAAGCTTGATAACTAGGATCTATAGAGAACTCAAATTAATCTACATTAAAAAAGCCAACAATCCCATATATCAATGGGCAAGAGACATGAATAGAACCTTCTTTAAAGAAAACAGACAAATGGTTAACAAACATATGAAAAAATGCTCATCATCCCTATCTATTAAAGAAATACACATCAGAACCACCCTGAGATACCATCTAACCCCAGCGAGAATGGCCCACATCACAAAATCTCAAAACTGCAGATGCTGGTGTGGATGTGGAGAGAAGGGAGCACTTTTATACTGTGGTGGGACTGCAAACTAGTACAAGCTTTCTGGAAGGAAGTATGGAGAAACCTCAAAGCACTCAAGCTAGACCTCCCATTTGATCCTGCAATCCCATTACTGGGCATCTACCCAGATGGGAAAAAATTCTTTTATCATAAGGACACTTGTACTAGACCTTTTATTGCAGCTCAATTTACAATTGCCAAAATGTGGAAACAGCCTAAATGCCCATCAATCCAGGAATGGATAAACAAGCTGTGGTATATGTATACCATGGAACACTATTCAGCTACTAAAAAAAAATGGAGACTTTACATCATTTGTATTAACCTGGGTGGAAGTGGAATACATTATTCTTAGTAAAGCATCACAAGAATGGAGAAGCATGAGTCCTATGTACTCAATTTTGATATGAGGACAATTAATGACAATTAAGATCACGGTGGGGTTGGGGGAAGGGGAGAGCAGAGAGAGGGATGGAGGAAGGGGGTGGGTCTTTGGTGTGTGCCACACCTGGGGGCAAGACATGATTGCAAGAGGGACTTTACCTAACAAATGCAATCAGTGTAACCTGGCTTATTGTACCCTCAATGAATCCCCAACAATACAAAAATAATAATAAATAAATAAATAAAATTAAATAACAAAACATAAAACATAGGGGCAAATTTTTGAGAGCTTGAGTATAATCTTTTTTTTTGCAGATAGAACATCAAAGGCATAATCTATGAAAGAACAAATTAATATATTGATTTTTTATAAAAACTAAAAACTCCTTGCTCTTCAAATGGCACTCTTACAGAATGAAAAGACAAACATTACTGAAAGAAAACATTTGCCAACTAGAAGCAAGATAAAGAATTTTTATCCAAAACACACAGAAATCTTTCTAAATTCATTCATAATAAAACAAAAGAAAATAAAAATGTGCAAAAGATTTGAATAGACATTTCAAGAAGATATAGAAATTAACACAAGAAATTATGCTTAGTATAGTCATTAATTTAATACATCCTAATCCATTGAGAAATATGAGTATATACATATTAAAATGACTAAAATTAACACCACTAGCCATATCTACACTTTATGAGACTGTGAAAAGACAGAAATTCTCCTCCAATACTGGTGAGAATGTAAATTGGTACATCCACTTCGTAGAACAATTTGACAAGTTCTTAAAAAGTTAAAAATACTCCTACTATGTGATCTTGCCATTTTGCTCTGAAGCATTTACCCAAGAGAAAAGACATGGTTTTACCAAGACCTGTAGTCCATGCTCATAGTAGCTTTATTTGCAAAAGCCAAAAACTAGAAGTAGCTCAAACATCAACAAGCATATGAACAAATACGTTCTGAAAAATATCAACACAGTAGAATATAACTTCTCAGTAAAGAATAAACTATGAATATGCAACAATTTAGCTAAATCTCAAAGGAGTGAAAGTGGTCATTCCACTCATAAAATGTCAGAGCTGTCTTCAGGGGAAACAGTTCCGTGGTGACCCTGGTTACAAGCGGAGAGAGGATGTGGCTCCTCTTACAAAGTGAATGGCCTAGGGAGATTCGGCGGTGGTGCCATCTTCCTGGGTTCTAACTGAGGAAGTGGTTATGTGAATCTACTCAATTAACATTCATAAAACTGTGCACAAAAATATCAAATTTGAGTATGTTTGCTAAAATAATCAAAAAGTGAAAGCTATTTGGATATTAACATGAGGTGTGTTGGTGTATATTTGCTTAAGTAAACTTGACTCTGGGAAGCTAAAATATGTACCTTTAAGGATATAAATGGAAAGAAGAGAAAGATTAGATGGGAGAGAAAGAAACTATACTTCTCTGTGAATATCTCATAAATTTTATATTATAACCATGCAGCTATATATAAAATTAAATTAAATCAAAACAAAAAATATCACAAATTTAAATTAGGAAGAATAAGATCAACCATATTAGCTTCCTATTACTTCCCTAAAAAATCACCACAAACTTAGTTACTTGAAACAAAACAAATTTGTTGAAATATATCATATCTCTGTAAATCAGAGATTTATCTCATTGGACAAAAACCCAGGATCATTCCCATATTCTAGGGCAGCTGCACGCTATGACTATGTTCATCTTCCTCTATTTTTAAAGGTAACAAGGACGTGTCGTATTCTTGTCAAACCACACCTCTCTAATGATCTGCCTCATCACTCCCACCCATATGTAAAGATGTGAAGATATTGCGCTTTGAAGAATACATGGGATTAGCCAGAGCCATCTGGGCCATCCAGAATACTCTCACAATCTCAACGACTGTGCCCTTCATCACATCTGCAGAGTGTTCTTTGCCATTAAAGGTAACATGTTCACAGGTTTCAGGGAATGAGACACGGACATTTTGGAGAAGGGGGTTCATTATTTCTCTGCCTCCTTGACTTTTAACATAACGCTATGCATACACACACACACACACACACAAAAATATATATTTTAAGTGATTTTCATTTAGAATAATGCAGAGAAAAATTATATTAACATTGATAATATAAAAAGTTATCAGCATGACAAAATAGGACAGATTTTAAGTAAAATAACTTAAATACCAGTACGAAAAATTTGTTTCAAAAATATAAGCATGAGACTAAGACATATTTTCTCTCAAAAAGCACACAATAGGCTCAGTGCCTGTAGCTCAAGCGGCTAAGGTGCCAGTCACATACACCAGAACTGGCAGGTTCGAATCCAGCCTGGGCCTGCCAAACAACAATGACAACTGCAACAACAAAAAAAATAGCCTGGCGTTGTGGCAGGCACCTGTAGTCCCAGCTACTAGGGAGGCTGAGGCAAGAGAATCACTCAAGCCAGGAGTTGGAGGTTGCTGTGAGCTGTGATGCTACAGCACTCTACCCAGGGCACAGCTTGAGGCTCTGTCTCAGGAAAAAAAAAAAAAAAAAAAAAGTGCATAATAAATGAGCAATTCCCAGCACTGCTCAGTGAAAAGCATAAAATCAATGACGAAAACCTTCATAATGAGCACTTGTAGTATCAGATTGTGGTTTGTAAATAAAAGGAAAGGTTTTGGGGATATGGGCTGATGATTGATTCTGAATTTTTAACAGGAGTTTTATACAGTGAGATTGGAATAGCTTCTCATGTTAGCCATCCAGATAACACAGACTGGAAGAGTAACCTACGTTCCAAGTTTAACAGTCTCTTATACCTTATCTACAGGATACTTGCACATTCCTAAAACTAATGACTTCAATGACCAGATGTCAAATATATCGTTATTCATTAGTTGCCTACCTTTGTAATATACTATACTTAGTCTTATGGAGATAAAGACAAAAAAACATAGAAGTCAAGATCCAAAGCAGCTTCTTATTTGAAGACTTAGTATTTCTGCTCTGAGAAGTAGTAAACAAAAGGCATATTTTTTAATCTCCAATTTTTTTCTTTCTTTTTTTTTTTTTTGTAGTCTCACTTTATCACCCTCAGTAGAATGCTGTGGCGTCATAGCTCACAGTAACCTCCAGCTCTTGGGCTTAGGTGATTCTCTTGCCTCAGCCTCCCGAGTAGCTGGGACTACAGGCATCCGCCACAACGCCCAGCTATTTTCTTGTTGCAGTTTTGGCCGGGTTTGGGTTCGAACCCAGCACCCTAGGTATGTGGGGCAGCACCCTACCCACTGAGCCACAGGCACTGCCCTTAATCTCCAATTTCTAAGTGAGACCAAATAATTATGAAGGAAATTGTAAGTTTCTCTAACCAAATACTTTGGTTAGAAGACAAGTATAATTGATTCTGAATATTATTAATACCACTTTGACAGTAACTAATAAAGTAACTAATCCAGGCATTGAATACAAAAGTTCATCAACACCACAAAACGGAGTATATAGATGTTATGCGCCACCTTGTGGAAATACATGGCTCTACCAATGAAATATTTCTGCCTAAAATGGAACCTGAGCAATGTCAAGATGCTAGTGGTTTCCCAGAGGGAAATATACATTAAAAATAATGTCACAACTTTAATACTCATAGAAAAATTCAAAATAAGCCAAAAATGGGATAACATTACAGACACTTAAGCTTGGGTAAAAGAAGGCTGATAATACCCTGTTTTGGCAAGAATGTGCATTTTTTGGATTCACAATATACTACTGCTAGTAGTAACAAAAATTCATTTGATTACTAGAAAATGAGCATGTTAACTAAAGTTGAAAATTCAAGGACTGTATGGCCTAGTATTGTTACTTCTAGGAATATAGCCATCGTAATTATGAAAATATTTCAACATAAGATATTATCAAGATTTTTTCTTACTGAGCATGTTTATACTAGCCAAATCTCAGAGATGACTTAAAGGTGCATTCACATTAAAATTATAAATAAATAGACAAATTGTTATACCTGTTTGGTGAAATACTATTTAGAAGAGGTAGTGAGCAGCTACTGTGCTCATCAACATGAACAAATCTCATGAGCCTAGTTTTGAGTAAAATAACCTAGACCCAGAATAATTATTACTGTCTGATGCTATGAACATAACCTTAAATATGGGGACACACAACTATGGCATTAGAAATACACAGAGAGATGAAAAAGAGCTGTTTTCATGAGAGATAAGAGCAGGCCTATGGGGATGTGGTAACTCTGTAATTCTTGATCAGAACAGTGGTTTTATAGATGCGTTCTATTTATAAAAAGTAATCAATCCATGTTCTTCTAGTTAATAATTTTTTTGAATTTGTTTTATGTTACAATAATTCAATTTATTCTTTTTTTCCTTTTATTAAGTCATATACACATAGATCATGAATACATTTATGCCTTTGTGGGGTACAATGTGTTGCTTTTTTATACATTTTGGAATGGTTACATCATACTAATTAATATAGCTTTCACTTCCTTTACTTAATTATTGTCTTAAGACATTTATGTTCTATACTTGGTAGATTTGACATGTATCCTTACAATATGCTTCATAGGTGTGATCCCACCATTTACCCTCCCTCTATCGAACTGCCCCCTTCCCCTCCCATCCCACTCTACTTCTTTTCTTTCCTTCATCCTGGGGTATAGTTGTGATCTATCTTTCATAAGACGGTGTGAGTAATTATAAATTGGTTTCATAAAAGTATTGAGTACATTGGATACTTTTTCTTCCATTCTTGAGACACTTTACTAAAGAAGAATATTTTCCAGCTCCTCCATGTAAACATAAAAGAGGTAAAATCTCCATCTTTTTTAGGGCTGCATAATATTCCATGGTATACATATAACACAATTTATTGATCCATTCATGGGTCGATGGGCACTTGGGCTTCTTCCATGACTTGGCTATTATGAATTGAGCTACAATGAACAATCTGGTACAAATATCTTTGTTGCAAAGTGACTTTTGGTCTTTTGGATACATGCCTAGTAGAGGAATTGCAGGATCAAATGGCAGGTCTACTTTTAGATCCCTGAGTTTTCTCCAAAGACATTTGAAGGCTTAGTAAAATTGACACATTTCCACTCAGATCAGGAACCAGGCAAGGATGCCCACTGTCTCCACTGCTTTTAAACATTGTAATGCTAGTCTTAGCCATTGCGAACAGGCAAGAGAAGGCAATCAAGGGTATCTATATAGGGTCAGAGGAGATCAAACTTTCACTTTTCGCAGATGATATGATTGAATACCTGGAAAACCCCAGGGACTCAACTATAAAACTCTTAGAATTGATCAAGGAATACAGCGTCTCGGGATACAAAATCAATACTCACAAATCAGTAGCATTTATATATACCAACAATAGTCAAGCTGAAAAAAATCAAGGACTATATTCCCTTTAGAGTAGTGCCAAAGAAGATGAAATATCTAGGAGTGTACCTAACAAAGGACATGAAAATTCTCTGACATTCTGAGAAAAGAAATAGCTGAAGATGTTAACAAATTATAAAACATACCATGCTCATGGCTGGGAAGATTCAGTTTATCTTAAAATTTGCTACCTCAGTCTTAATTCTGTCTATTTCTTGGAAGTTTTCAAAACAACTTCTGTGATTGGATAAGGAGCAAAATCTAAGATAAAAAGAAATTTATGTTGATTAAATTCAATTTTTTATTGCTTCTCGGCCTTTTGGCTAAGATCAAGTGTTTGGATTTAGATTGAAATAAAAAAATTAATTAAAACCTTTATCATATCTTGTATTTTAAGCAATTAATGAATATCTAATATTGTAAGAAATCATTTATATTATACACGTGATAATCAGTGTACTATTAAAACACACTGAAATAATAAATGTGTACTACTAATACTGATAAATGTGTTTTTATATTTTAAATATTCATGTTGACATATGAATAACTTTTCCTTTATGGAGAAAGTTCTATGATGTATGGAATTTGCTTCAAAATAATACAGCATATATGAGGAAGTGAGGCTAGGGGAAAGCTGTGTGATTATAGAAGAAATAAGATTGGTCATGAATTTTTAATTATTGAGCCAGTAGGTTCATTACATTAAAATTGTACTTTAAAAATATAATTAATACAATTAAAATTTTCAATTAAACATTTTTAACCTTGAAAATGTTAAAATATGTGAAATATCAGATTAACTGCATATAATAATTATAGCCTTATATTTGTGAATATGGTATAATAAGTAGTGTATATAATTTATTTAAAAATACATCACTTTAAGGAATTAATAATGTATTTGTATTTTTTCCAAAATACCTGTAGTTTTCAGAAAAATAACATCAGCAATTGACTTATGTTTCAGGTGCCTACAATATAACTAACTTCAGATGTTCAGAAAGATTCAACACTTTGGACACTAAGAATGTGCTATAGCTTTAAGACAAATTAGTTACTTGACATATGCTCTTTAATTTATATTAATTATTTTTACACAGATATCCTTCTACATATTCCTATAAATTTCTGAGAAATATCATTATTTGAAGGAGTAAAACTTTCATGAGAAATTAAATGTGACTGAATGCACAGTTGTATCACTGGCCATGTACTGAAATAAAATAGAAAGATATCAGTAACCTTTCAATGACAGCTTCATGGAAGAATATGAAGACAGCTGTGGGTTATTTTCCTGCATAAAAATCTTCATTTAATTTGAATTCATAAAGAATTAGCAGCAAAATTTCAATGAAACATGTAATGTCAAGCTATTTGGAGCAACATATTTTAGCAATCTTTTATAACTTTTTATTGCATTTTTGCCACAAAAGTTCTTGAGGATTTCTTCAACTTTTTGTAAAGTAACCTAAAATTCCTTATGTAAAGATTCACACGTTTATAATTATTCTATTAAATTGTTTTACAAGTGAAGCAGGGCTATAAAACGTACTCCAGAAGATAGAAGATCGTAGGAAGACAGTAATGTGACATTTAACAACCACATTTTCTTGTCATCAACTTCTTATTTGATAGAGTCTATGGCATAGTTTTAAATTTCAGATCAGTTCAAATACCACTTAAAATTTGAAGGGGAAAAAGCCACTGTTGCAAATAAATGCACTTTCTTTTCCATTTTGAATAATTCTATGAAAGATAATGTGTATCAGACAACAATTTAAAGTTTAACATCTTGTATACATAATTACTCATGCTTTTGTTTTCTAGTCAATTGAATCTGGATCCAATATACTTTATTTTGCTATTTTTTCTTATAAGTATCTTGGTTTTCTTTATTGTTTGAGATTAAATAGACATGAATGCTCATGGCAGAGATGGACCATCCTGTTAGAATGTTAAAACTCTAAACTTTATTATAAGTAATCACCACTTAATGCTATATTGCTATGAGAATAGACTCCAAAGTGTGATTCACTAAAATTCATAAATTGAATAATCTCTTATTAATATTCAAAAAAAGTACCAACAAAGTCAGCGATAAAGACCTGCTTGATGGTCTACTGTAAATCAGATTATTCTGCCTTCTCCAAAAGGAAGTGAGGGGCTCTTCCTTCTGAGGTAGGCAGAAGAACTTCAAATGTATTAAGCACTGGACCTTAAAAGTGTAGACATTACATCTGCTCACGTTCTATTCATTAAAATGTAGTCATATTTGACTGCAAGGGAAGCTGAGAAGTGTAGTGAAAATGGCTAGCCTCCTAGCCTAGTATATTTCTATTACTATGACATAGAGAGTAACACATGTCACTGAAGAGCTCCCCTGCAGTTAACAACTAAAGCAAATGGTGAGTATATTGAATTATGAGAAATGGAGAAGTTGGGGTGAATAGAGAGCCAAAGGAACATCCACCTATGCGAACATGTTTTCACAAAGGAGTTTTATGTCATGAATGGCCATAATTAAACCACTTTGGGTAAGGTTTTATGTATCTGTAAAATCAGCTGTTTGAGTTACCTCCATATCTCCCAAACTTTAGTGAGAAAACTGTGTGTGTGCATGCATGTGCAAACGTGTGTGCATACACATGCGCTCACGGGCATCTGTAAGCATCTGGAAACCTGAAGTTTCTAATAAATTTTGTTAGGTGGGGTGAAGGAATCTGGGAATGCATACAGTGGGTTTTGTTGTTGTTGTTTGTTTGTTTTCCATACAGTGTTTTTGACAGTATTTCTGAATGTTTTTAATGTGTAAAAACCATTAATGACACTTTGGGAAGCTATTTAACAATCACTCCCAATTTTTGCATCCATATATGTATGAAACTGAGGAAGAGGATATGTTAAACACACAAAAAATATATTTTGAAAGCCATGGAGAATGGAAATAATAAGCTTATTTGAATTAGGCAAAAATTGTTCAGATATGTGAAATTAGAGGAAGATGTTTTTTAAAAATGATTACTAATCATAAAAGATAGATTTTTCAATTTGCCTATAATAAAACTCTAATCCTTACCAAAAAACACAAGAAAAGTAAAAAGACATATGTAGGAGACTGAGCACCAGGCTTATAGGAGTGGTCACCGGTTCTTGAGGGAGGTTCAGGGAGTGGGACAATCTCCTGGCTGACATGGAGATGTTTTGCCACCCAGAGACAAGCCCTCAAGCAACTGCATGCTTTAAAGAGGTAAGATTGGTTGCTCCTTAGCAAGAAGGTGTTATACTTTGAACATTCATGGTGCATCATGTTGGGAATCGAGCTGGTGGGGAAAGAGCATGTAGCAATCATTAAAGCAAGTAGCCCTTGTCCATCATCACATGACAGAGGTTGCTCAGGGTTTCCTTGCACCTATGGGAAGTCTATCTCTTGCAAGCATTTGTACTTTTATCCATGTCCCAGCTGTTTTATTCGCCCAGTGATGGGGTGCCACAGAGGCACTAACAGACATTTACAATAAAAGCTCTGTAATTTGACCATCCCTGGGTCTGTAACAAACTGTTCAACACACACAGGTGGTCAACATCAGGAACTGGGCCTACTGTACTGATACGTACGTGTACTTTACGCTCTTGTATAAGCTGTTAATAGAAAATAATGTGGAATTATATATAATCAAAACAGTAAAATAATATAGGTAGCATCATACAAAATCAATATATTTATGGCTTTCTCGTGATTTAATCATTCTTTCTGAAAAATAAAGTTAGTTGGTCTGTTTCTTACTCTTATATTAAACACAAGTGGAGACAGCACACACCACTCAGCACATGGCAGCAAATGACTTCAACTGCATTATCAGACGCCTGACATCCTCTTCCTGCTTTATCAGAAGCCTGGCATCCTCTTCCTGCATTATCAGAAGCCTGGCATCCTCTTCCTGCATTATCAGACGCCTGGCATCCTCTTCCTGCATTATCAGACGCCTGGCATCCTCTTCCTGCATTATCAGACGCCTGGCATCCTCTTCCTGCATTATCAGACGCCTGGCATCCTCTTCCTGCATTATCAGACGCCTGG
>CAUYPK010043607.1:0-13992 GCA_963574355.1 Loris lydekkerianus
CCTAGATACAGCCAATGTGGTACCATGCCACTGGCCCGACCCTGTCACTCACCTCTTCCCCCGCCTTCTTTCCCTGCCCCTTCTCCACAATAAAAAAATAAATTAATTTAAAAAAAAAAAAAAAAAGAAAGAGTTTTAACAACGTGGCATTTTGTAAAATGCCATTCTAAGGTCTTAAAGGGAAAGTATTCTCCTTTGCTTGTGTCAAAGATGAGGTGACTATTATTTTGATGGACACCAAGGAAAGGATTGATAAAAGGAAGCCTTGTGATGTTCAAAAAATATAATGCAATTTAAAAGCATTCCAAGTAATAAGGGTTTCTACTTTTTCAATGGCAGGAAGAGTTTTATTGTAGTTTGCTTTTGGGGTATACGTCAGTCTAGGCCGACCTTTAACGTCATTTTTCATGCTTTTTGGTAAATTAAAGAGGAATGATTTTTTAAAAAATAGTGAAAATTCATGTATGAGTCCTTCTCCGGGAAGAAGGGAAGGGCAGGGGAGATGATTACTAGGTAAATTTCTGTAGTCAGTCTGTGGGAAAAGGTTAAGAAGAACTTGCCTGTGGTTTCTGTCATGGCATATCTGTGCCTTTTTCTAGAAATGGATGATGAAGAGACACTGGGATTTCCAGGGGTCTCACTCATCTCTTTAAGCCATGACCTTTATTAAATTATGGACCAGGAAGAGATTAGGGACTGAGATTGGCCAGAGTAGTTTCCAAAATTGGTGAATTGTTAAATAATTGTTGGAAATTCTTGATAGAAATGACAAAAAGAAGAGATAAACTATCAGGCATTAAATTTTAAGAAGAGCCCTATATTTTTGTTTCTTCTTATTGCCACAGTGTTGATAGCTTTGCTTTTTGTGTACACATATGAAGACAGAACATATTATCAAAATACAGATGAATTTCTCTTTAAACCAATGTTTTAGTAATAAAATTTCTAATGAAAACCCCTACCCAACAGTAGTTAGGGGCAAAACCATTTTTGCAAAGATGAATGTGTCTTCCCTACAAAATATTGAATCAAGCAGGTTTCTTAGATGCCATGATTTAGAATGGTTAAGAGTAATGTCATTCCCCAACAAGAGTACACTGGCTTTTAGTTAGTCTTGATAAACATAGGAAAACGTTATCCAATAAACAAATAGAGTTTTGAGAATGTTTAAAATTAGGAGTGCAGAATATAAATAACATTAAACTCAGTTTTTGATTCACCTGGTTTCATTCCAGAAATAGCAGAGGTAGGCATGTTTACACGGAAGAATTTTTCAGTGAGCTTTTCTTCTTTAATATAAGCTATTTGACACATATTTGTGAACGTGGGAGAGTGAGTACATAATAATTATAGTCATTGTAATCTTTGTTTCTTCTCGTGGACCCCCATTTTATAGTTGATAAAAGCTTTCTGCTTAGCCAAAGTTAGTAGGACCGGATTTTCCTGGAGTGGGGCTAATGACACTGTAAGTACAATAATTTATTATTAATATAATTCAATCGATAAGACACATATACCTATTTCCAAGTGCTCCATTTATTTCCATCATCTCTTTCTCTGATAGCCATGAATCATTTAAGTTATGAAACACAAGGAGTTATTCCATGTAGAAATAATTGGATGACCACATAGATGAATCCTGCATTTCTGGAACCAGTATGTCGTGACTCTGGAAGATAATTTTCTAGAGTCTCTTACTCTGGGTAAACAGATTAATATTCACTGGAAGAACCAACAATCCTTTTACATAACAATGCACTCATTATGCAAATAAAAGTAGCAGAAATGGATGGTAGAATTATCTTCTTCTTTATTTCAATGACATTCAAAAATCAGAAACCTTGGCTTTTTCTGAGTGAAGTACAAACTTCACTCTGAATGAAAAGAATTTCAAAATGTTTAAAATTCATCCTCCAAATCCACAAATAGATAATGAACCATAACCATCAGATTTAACTTCAATGAAATCTGCAGTGATCTCATTAAAAAGGCCAGATTCCATTTGTTTTCTGGCTTATCCATTTACTTTTGATTTGTTCTTTTTGGCTATTATGAATAGTGTTTCTGTAAATATTAGATAGTGGTGATGATTGCACAACTCTGTAAATTGGCTAAATATCATTGGATTGTCACTTCAAGTTGGTTCATTTAATAACATGTCAATTATACTTAAATAAAGCTTTAAAAATGTGCATTTTAAAATATAGCTACATTAGACAGCACTGGTTGATCACTCAGGAGCTGTCGAGAAGGTCCTCTTGCCCCTAGTACAGTACATCTTACCCATTCACTTTTATCATTATCTGACATTTCACCCTAATGACTTATTATCTGGGTTATGAATTTGACTATACATAAAATGCCATTGGAAGGGATAACAGATGAACAGTAATCATTTTGCTTTGGGAGGCACACATCAATGATCTGTTGGTGAATTAAAATTTTATAATGGATACAGTCCAAGGGATAACTCTTCAGAATGTCAATAGGAACAGAACATCACAAAAGATGGAATGAAGGCCCAGAGCAGGGGAAGAGATGGGGCCCCCAAAGACAATCCTGGGGAAGGAGAAAAACTTTGGAGCTCTGGGGAAAGTGCACCAGGCTTCTGGGGGAAAGACTCAAGAATAATGGCAATAGCTTACTATACAAGTGTTGACCAAAGCTCTTTTATATAAGTATTACAGTGCTTACATATATAAGTACTTCCAAAAAGTTTAAAAGATTCACATTTGCAATGAAATGGTAGGTCCTGCCAGCCGAGCAGCAAGTCAGATTCACAGCACCAGAGAGATGCAAACTGCCTGGGGAAACATGTGAAGAACCCTAGCTCTCGGGTAATCATAGGAAAAAAAGGTCCAGAATTTCTCACTGCAAGGATATCTTTGCACATTTTTTTAGTTTTATGCTTTAGGTTAGAATTCCTAAGGGTTTCCATTGATGGGTAATGGGACAAATATTCCAGTAAAGTAATTCTTCTGACTATGTAGTGAATTATTTTCCAAATAACAATGTTTCTGTTGGCATCTGGCAATGCTCATCGCGGTGTTTTTTAATGCCAAAATTCCTGCTCGGGACAATATTTCACTGATGACGTTGCCTTCTCCTGGCCACCTGTCTTATAATAGAGTATTTGCCTTCAACACAAAGACAGTCATGTCTAAATACCTCCCTGGAAAGCTAAGGCCACTGGGCAACTCTTTCTCATTGTCTACATTCAGTATCTTTGAACTGTCGTTTATAAAACAAGCATGAGCAATTTTAGTGTATTAAAAAAATCAGACAATTAACGACAATTAAGGTCATGGGGTTGGGGGGGAAGGAAAATCAGAGAAAGGGAAGGAGGGAGGAGGTGGGGCCTTGGTGTGTGCCACACCTTCTGGGGGCAAGACATGATTGCAAGAGGGACTTTACCTAACAAATGCAATCAGTGTAACCTGGCTTATTGTACCCTCAATGAATCCCCAACAATAAAAAAAAGAGCTCAAAACAAACAAACAAACAAACAAAAAAACTAAAAAAAACAAACAGGAGATACATTTCAAAGGATGACCAGGATGGGCTGATACAGTTATTGGGCAGAACTCCTGGACTCCTGGGAAGCAGGCTCCTCCCAACTCTTGCTTCTTGTTTAGCTGCACAACTCCCCCAGGTTTTCCAATCTGTAACCTTACCTGTGGGTCTGGGTCTGCTGGGTGACGTCCTTTGTGCTGGCGGGGCTGCAGCTTTTGTGTTTCCTACTCTGATGGAGTCATTGGGGAGCTTCCCCAGCTACTTAGTTCTCCTGTGTCGTTGATTTGTCATTTGAAAGTTAAATCTCAGACCTAGATGGTGGCCAGGAGTCAGAAATGGCTTTTCCCCTCTTCTACCTTTCAGTTTATGGACCTGTTTATTTACTGATAAGTTGAAGTGCTCCCTGCTGCCTTTCACAAATAATCCAGCAAATCCTTGAGATTTATTTGAACGATTGATTAGAAAAGTCAATGATGTACATGGAGGATTAAAAAAAGAAATATTTGGAATTTACTCTGGTATCTGGTACCTCAAAGGCAGTCTTAACGCCTCCAAATTTATATGCCACAGACAGAAGGAAAAAGAAAATTTCTTTTTATACATTGCATAATCTGTGTAATGAAAAGAGCATAGACTGGCCTCAAAGACATTGATCGTAACCTGAATCTATCTGATTGATGGTGTGACCTTGATCAAGTTATTGAACCTCCCTAACCCCAGTTTGCTTATTTTATTTAATTAATAAATTAATTAATTAATTTTTTTTTTTTTTTTTTTGCAGTTTTTGGCTGGGGCAGGGTTTGAACCTGCCATCTCTGGCATGTGGGGCCGGTGCCCTACTTCTTTTAGCCACAGGCGCCACCTTGCTTATTTTATTTTTATTGTGGTAAAAAAAGTCAAATATAAAATGTATCATCTTAGCTAATTTTAAGTGCATAGTAGTGTTAATTATACACACGTTGTTCCTGTGCAACAGATAGCTGGAACTTTCTGTTTCCTGAAACTGAAACTCTATACTCACTGACAAGCTTCCTTTTGTCCCTCCTTCTTCCCCGTGGCAACCATCACTCTACTTTCTGTCTCCAATGCTTGAAAGCTTTGACTTTTGAACTATTAATAAGACCCATTCACAAAAAAAGAGACTTCATTCTAAACTTTCTCACCTCCAATCTTGGCTGTGAAGCAATGTTGAGTCAAGGCCTATGAAACCACTTTGGAAACTACCTCATCCTTAAAATGCCAGGCGTTATTTTGAACACAGGCCAGCCTCTTCCAGACAGGTAAGGATAATCTGGATATAAATCTAGCAGTAGGCTTAAAAAGTCTAACAGTATGGTTATTTTTGGATGTCCAGAATTTCTGATTGTGTTTTAAGGAAAACTAGAAAAATCAATTAAAAGAGTGTATTTTGGGGAGTGTATTTTGTATTTTCTGTTTCAAGTACAGATGAGCAAATGCTGAGTAGAAAGTGATTAACTGGCGTAATCCCTTGTCTTGCTTATCCTAGTTCAGTCTGTGTTACACTATCGTCACTGCCATTTAACATTTGTCCTCTGTGACCTTGGCCAGTTACTTCTCAAGGGCTGAGAGGCTTCTGCAGTGAATGCAGGGAGTGCTTCACCTTTGATTCCCAGTTGTTTTTAGAGCACATTCTTTATAATTCTTCTATGTTTGTGTTTTATAATAGATACAACAAACTAATACTTGGGTACATGTAAATAATCTCTAAATATATATATATATATACACAGAGTGGGTGTTTATTTTAAAATTTAATTTTGTTTTTAATTTACAGCATGTAGAAACAAAATGCTTCCAGGACCAATAACGTACCTCCTGTATCAGTCAGCATTCTCCAGAGAAATAGAAACAATAAGAGGGACATTTCTCTGGGGCAGGGAGGGGAGAAAGAGAGAGAGAAAGCAAGGGGGAGAGAGAGCGATGCTATTTCTGTAGAGCATGCTGACTGATACAGGAAGTAGGTTATTGTCAGCTGAAGCATTTTTTCGTTGCATGTGGGAGCAAGAAAACATCTCCATGGAGAGGGAAGAGAGAGAGTGTGTGCTTAGAAGAGACAGACTGAATTTAAGGAATTGGCTTGTGAAGTGTGGGTACTGGCAAGTCCAAAATCTACAGGGCAGGCTGGAAACTAAGGCACAGTTTCTATGTTGCAGTCTTCAGATAGAATCTCTTCTTCTCTGGGAAATCTCAGTTTTTCTTTTAAAGCCTTTAGCTGATTAGGAGGAGCTCACCCACATCATGGACTTTACCCAAGTCTACCTTCAAGTCAACAGATGGCAGCTGTTAATCACATCCACAAGACACCTCCACAATAGCACCTGGGTCAGTGTGTGTTCACAGCCTGGCGAGGGTGACACCTGACACTCACCATCACACTACTCTGTTGCCTGGTACTGAACTGGTCTCTCAATTCTAATCTTCCCTGTTGTAAACACGCTCCAGACTCCAGGCCATTTCCAGATTCAGCCTACTAAAGGAAATCTTTGGCCATGTCTCTTCTCTGCTTAACTTCCGTCACCCCCAAACAAACAGCAAGTCTTTAGATTGGCGTCTACTGCCCTAGAGACTGTGGTCTATGTTCCCCTCACTACCAGCTTTCTGTCAGCATAAACATCTAATTCATGCTAAATCCTGCTCCCCACCACTCCCCACATCTGTGCTTTTCCATCCATGTGCCCTCTGAGAGACTGTCATTCCCATCAACTGCCATCTCATCTCCTTCTAATTGTGTCTATCAAAACCCTTCCCTCTTCAGTCAGTATGTCCAGCATCCTGACCATTACCTCACTCTGGAAAACTTCTTTTTCTACTGTATATTTAAGGCTCAGCTAATATATTCCTTCCCCCATGTATAGGCTAGGAATATCAAATAAAAATTTAATAGATGGCAGACTGCAGGAAGATATTTCTAATGCCTAAAACAGCCAAGGGAATAATTTCTAGAATATACAAAGAAATCCTTCAAACCAACAAAAAAGAAAGGACAAGCAAAACCAATAAAAAAAATGGGCCAAAGATATCCCAAGGCAATTCACACAAGCAGCACCCTGGCAGGCAGCAAGTTTGTGAGTAAGGGTTCAAGGTTACCAGTAACCAAATCAATGAAGATTAGAACAACATTGACGTGTTACTATATGATGGCTCAGATAGCAAAAATTAGAAAGACAGATAATACCAAACTTTGTCTGAGATGTGTCTGATTTCACGGCTTTCCTTGTCTTGATCTATCACTCTACTTTTTTCTTTCTTTTTTTTTTTTTCTGAGACAGAGTCTCACTCCATCACCCTGGGTAGAGTGCTGTGATGTCATCATAGGTTACAGCAACCTCAGTCTCTTGGGCCCAAGAGATCCTCCTGCTTCAGCCTCCCCAGTAGCTGAGATAACAGGCTAGTTGTTCTATTTTTAGTAGAGACAGGGTCTCACTCTTCTCAGGCTGATCTCAAATAAGTGAGCTTAACCAATTCTCCCACTTTGCCCTCCCTTAGGGCTAGGATTACAGGCATGAGCCACTATGCCCTGCCTTATCATACCATTGGTTTGGGAGTCACCGGACTCCTCCACAGAGTTTTGGCTCTGAACCTTCTGCCTGAAAATCCAATCCAATCTTTTCAGAGATCTCTGCTTTAGCGTTCCGCTGGCGTATTAAGTGCAACATGTCCCAAATTGAGCCTGTGCTGCACTTCTCTAAACAGTACTCTCCTCTCTTTCTGGGCTCAAAAGGCCACCATCATCCTTTACATAAGTCACTCAAAACCCTGACACCTCTCTCTCTTTTTATCCCCACCATCTGTGACTAAGTCCTTCTGCTTCAGTGTATCTGGCATCTGTTCCCCACTTTTCATCCTTTCCAAATGTTACCCTAGCTCAGGCCACTGTCATTTCTTGTCTGAATTACTGAAATTGTTTCTTGTTTGTTCTCCCTCTCTACAGTCTTGCTAGCTAATTTAATAATGAGTGTTTTTATTTGCCAACTGCATGGACATAAGGATAAGACCCATCTTATGACCTTAAGGAACTTGTCCTTCTCTTGGGTGGAGTGGGGAGGAGAAAATAACTAGCATCCTGTGAGGGGCCTGCAGTGAGGAGGGAAGAAGTGTAGTTACTGTGAGAGCAGAGAGGGAGGGTGGCCAACATGACACATGTCATCTTCTTAAAATGCTGCCCTCTGACCATATTCTTAAAACACCCCCAGGGCTGCTTTTAGGACAAAGTTCTTGACATAATGTAAGCCTATGCATGGATTGGCTTTGCCTGCTTTGGTAGTCCTGTTATGAATCCTCTTGCTGTGCTAAACTCCTCATATCCTACACACAAGCCATCCTTTCTCTGCCCTTTTGATGGACTAACCTCTAGCACCTGCTTTAAGTTGAAAGGTATTTTGGATTGGTGAAAAAAATACTTACTGTTCTGATGAAGTTGCATATTCAATATCTGTAATTTCCTCCCATCATTCCCTGGATCATGGAGGGAAAGGGTAATCCAACAGATATTACATTCAATATATGCCAGCAATGTGTGATGCATTATGCTAAATATCGAGATATCGAGAGGGAGGTAGAGAGCAGTTAGCCAAACTCAGCCACCTGCTATCTGCCTGCCCGTCTAACTCCAGATCACCGTGCTGTCTCTGCACAGACTTCCAAGTTTTCCATTTCTCCCTCCATGCTATACTGCGGCTTCTCCAATGGGGCACTACTGATTCCTATGCTATGTCATCCCTGCTTAGGTGTACGGCCAAGCCCACCTCCATTCAGACACTGATAATCCAGGGGCGCTGTCTGAGTTAACCTTGTATGATGTCTGGCACAATATAGCTGCTCAATAAATGTGCTCAATTTATGAAAAATAGTTCTTATTTTCTAAGAGCTCATAACTCTCTTTTGACTATAGCATTAGGACTAAATTTTCCTGGCAAAAATGTCAACACCTTCTGGAAACAGGCACCACCTTCCCTGGTCAGCTGGCCTGATTCCTTCATTGGACTTCACACATGTCACATTCATTCATTTATTTAGCAAAATGTTCACTGAGATGAATATTAAGAACTTATATTGTGAATCTACCACACGCTATGACCAGCTCTAAGACACATGGTATAAAGTGATTAAAAATTAGATGGGATTTCTTCCTTACTAGAAGGTAGAGGAGGAGGCCTAAGGCAACTAAATAACAAGAATTATAAATTGTGAAAAGTGCAATGAGAGAAAGAAATGTTGTGTTAGAGCCAGCACAATGCGGGCTGCTTAGCCAGTCCCCTTCTGGGAGGGTTACCTCCGTCAGACGATCTGAACCCCGCATCCCTGAACACATGGCTTACTTCTGAGAAATTTTTCCAGGTTGCTGCAAACCCTGCTTGAAGCTCCTTCAACATCTACCATATGCATCACCAAGCAAGAATGACCACTACAGCCAGGAAGGCTGCACAGAGTCTAGGGCATGTGCTTGTCTACAGGTGAGCTATAGAGGTGACATTACTATCACTAACAGGCCTCCCTTGAGTAGTCCATCACACAAGCCAAAGGCTTGATCACGGTAAGCTGATGACATAGCTGCACATCCATCCCTCCAACTTACCCTTGTCTGACGCTGCTTGACTCATCCTCCCCTGGAGGTAGCCATGAATACTGGGACTACTGGTACGTGCAACCATGCCTGGCTAATTAATTTTTTTTTTTTTTTTTTTTTTTTTAGGTAGACACAAGGGTCTCACTATGTTGTCCAGGTTGGTGTTGAACTCCTGGTCTCAAGTGATCCTTCTGCCTCAGTCTCCCCAAATGCTGGGATTACAGGTGCAAGCCACTGCACCCAGCCTAGGACTGAGGCTTAACTCATTTGTAGTGATTCAGGCACTTCTTGCTGATGCTTGGGAGAGATCTCTCCATTCCCCAAAGCCTAAGATTCCTTCCACTTGGGACTGTGCATCTTGCTTGTGTCTCTTTTGCAACACAACGGGCAGTTTTATATGAGGGCCTTGGGCTAGGCAATCAATCGTGTAGGATATGATATCCCAAATACTAGTCCCCTCCCCCAGAGAGGGACACCAGATCTTACATTTATATTTCTTAATTCTAAATTTTACACATTTTTTTTTCTGTAAGGTAGTATGATTATTCTCATGTTTACAATGAAAAAATTAGAATGCAGGAAAGTAAAATAAGTTGGTGAAAAGCCTAACTCTGGTAGGATAGTCATCTGTTTAGATAAGCAAGTTCAATACACTAGGAAACATGTTATAACAGTGGTTTGCATGGAGGTATGGTTCTCTAATTTGAGCATGATCAGAATCATCTGGAAAGTCCCTTAAAACACAAGTTCCTGAGGCCCACCCTCAGAGTTTCTGGTCCAATGGATTTGGGGTGGGGTCTAAGATTACTCATTCCTAACAAATTCCCAGATAACGCTGATGCTGCTGGACTTTGAGATCTACTAGCATAAAACTTGGTGTGAGCCTAGAGGAGAGGAAACTACCAGTGCTTCAGGGCAACCAAGAGACGGTTCCTAGGGAAAGGGGCATTTGGGTTGGGCATTGAAGATTGCATAGGAGGTCTCCAACTCACTCTCCCATTGATCACTCAAATCATGGAAGAAAAGACTGAGCATGAGCTATGTACAGATTTACAAGGCAGATCTGTGTGGTGAATGTTCAGGGGAATGTATAACTGGGGGGGGGCTCAACAGAAGCTGCAGTAGCAAGGGAGGAGTCCGAGAAGGGAACAGGGGGGTAAAGATGGAAATTCATGCTGAAGAATTCACACTTCAGCCTTTGAGTACCCAGCATTTAATCAGATGAGTAATGCAATTCTCTTTGCCTGATTATGTTCTAATTGTTCATTCATTAAAGATAAAAAGGTATTAATCACTCACTACACCGAGGAATGCTAGGGTATAAAAAGCTCACAATAAAAATAATAACAAAAAGTGGCACTTTTCTGGCCCTTACTATGCAATATTGGCTTTGCTTACATCTCTTTATTCCCAGTAACAACCCTTTGGGACAGATGCTACCATTATCGCATTTTAGAGATGAGGAAACTGAGGTTTCCAGAGGCAAGGACACACTGCTTGATCAGAGCTGAGTAAGTGATTTAGTTTTGCATCTTAAACCTTGCTCTCTCTTATGACATCCTTGAGTTCAAGGACTAGAGCTCTGCCTTCCCTGTCACCCTTACCTGTTGTATCTAATAAGGAGCTGCCCCTGCTGTGCTGGGTGGAAGTCGCCCCAGAGATTCCCTTCGTCTTGTGGGTGTCCTGACCTCCGCACAAAGGCAAGAAATGAGCAGAGGCCGCTGCTTGTTATCGGAGGATCTGTGATCTTCATAGTGCGGGAATGTCCTCCCAAGAGGACAGTAGGATCTATATCACTGTCAGACCCGAAGGCCTTTTTCTGTTCTTGCAAACTCAGGGCTTTTCAGATCTTTAAGGCTGATCAGAGATAGAAAACTACAATAGCCGACTTAAATCTCAGCAAGTGGGGAGGCGAGGCAAAGAGAGTTTCCACGCATAAAATAAAATACACTGACTCTTTTTGGGAAGATAACACATAACTCTTGGTACACGCGGCACAATAAAAGCCCTTGGAGAGCAGAGAAGATCTTTGTCAGAAATTGTGTCTCATTTAGTACCATTGTTTCGCTGTGTTCCTTTCGGAATGAAAGTGATTCATCTTGCTTTTGTTTTGCCTTGCCTTTTATTTTTCCCTTTCCCAGAAATTTCTCTTCCATTAGGTGGCGAGCACTGTTTCCTTTCCCCTCTCTTCACAAACAGGACTTTCATTCCTCGACGTGTTTATGCTCAGTGCTCACGGTCCGATTTAATATATTTTTTTCATTTTGCCAAGTAGTGACTCACATCATACAGACAATATTGCTGTGAAGTGGGTTAAAAAATACAGCTTAATGATCCCATTCCTTGGAAGTGTTTGTGTATGTGTGTCTGTGTATGTGTGTAGTGGGGTCTCAGCTTACACATATCACCATCATTTATTGCACCTCTGCTAGTGGAAATATTTTAAAATATTTTTTGCACCTCCGCTGAAGACATTATGGGGCTGCTAAGGCCAGGAAAGATTTGCTAAGAGGTAGCTGCTTCCCTGGGCATGGGACAAAAAAGAAGGCCACACAGTAGTTAATCATGATGCAAAAGTTAAAGAGCAAAACAGCAAGATAAGAGTGGCCCAAAGATAGATTGACAGGCTCTATTCCCTGCATCTGGAAGAAGAAGGAAAGATCCATAATGAAAATTTCAAATTCATTAGGAATTTTATCACAAGGCCTTTTGGGAAAAAATAACAAATCCTGAAGTCTCATGATTATCTTCTTGGAACCAATGGTCCTACCCACTGGCAGTGCCCGGTCCTTCCCCCTTCACTTCATTGTCTCCTTTCTTTCAGCTTCACACAGAAAAGGTAAGCTGTGAAGAGTCTGGGCTCACAGCAATTGAAGAACTTGCAAAAAGCTGCACAGCTCCTGTGTGGCAGAGCTTGTGGTCACTCTCTGTCTCTGCTCTCTTGATGACAAGGAGGATGGCTGGGTTCCAAGAGTGGACCAGGCCTGGGAGACTAACCCAGACTTGCACTCGCTGGCAGTAAATGGTTGATGCTTCCTGAATTCAAACTCTTCTGGGGGTTCCCTCCAAGTCCTGGGTTCTTCCCAGACTGTCTGGCCCTGTGTAGGCCACCTGGCTTGGACTCTGGGGCAAGATCTTGCACTCCTGCCCCAGGAGGAGTGGCCTTGGGAAGAGGCTGTTTGCTACACTGTTCTGAAGGACAGTGCTCTGAAGATGTCCAAATCTACATGCTGGATGGAATAGGGCTGTGGCCTCCCTTATCTGGCTACACCACCAAGCAGAGGTGATCACAAGATTGTCTGGCTCACTCTGCCCACATCTCTTGGACTTTCTACCACCTGAGCCTCTAGCAGACAGCAAAAGGCAAACCAGGTCCCTCAACAAGAGTGCCCTCTCACCAGACACACCTGCCTCTTTGTCCCTTGGACTGTAGTCCCCAGCCCTTGGTCCACAGACCAGTAAGGATCTGTGCCCTGTTAGAAACCTGGTCACACACCAGGTGAGTGGCATGGTAGGTGAGTGAGTGAAGTTTCATCTGTCACTGTCTCCCATCAACCACAGATAGGACCTTCCAGTTGCAGGAAAACAAGCAATCGGATCTCTGACCAATTCTGGATTATAGTGAATTGTATAATTATTTTCTTATATACTACAGTGTAATAATAACAGAAATAAGGTACACAATTCATGCAATGTGCTTTGATCACCCCCAAATCATCCCCCACTTCTTGGTCCATGGGAAAATTGTCTTCCATGAAACTGGTCCCTGGTGCCAAAAATGGTTGGGGACCGTTGCTCTAGGCTGCCAGGGTGCCTCTCTCCTCTGGTTTCCTCCCACCCCCTCCTGCACTCCTTCCTTTTCTCAGCCTCTCCCCTCCACCAGAGTGCTAAAGGCTAAACTCTCCTAGGGCTTAACAGTCACTAACAGGACTCTGAATTTATATGTATATACATATATTATTCCAAATCATATACGTATGTATGGGTGCATATACCATAGCCATACACACAGTATTTACTCATAGTCATGTGTGTAAAAATATATACACTACTGGTGCATGCAAACAAATACACATGCATTTATTTCTCAGGCATGCATATAGGCATACACATTATTCAAAGCCATGAGTCTCTGCATACACACATGCCTATATTATTCAAACTCATTCATGTATGCATGAATATATTATCCAGGGGCATACATGCATACTCTTAGTATTCAGAGTCATGTGAGCATGCACATGACTTATTACACACATACATTATTCCAAGTCCCACATGCATACAGGCGTGTACCACACACATGCATGCACTACTACTTAGTCATGTGCCTTAGTGTCCATGTGTACACATGCAGAGGTTATTCTCAGATGGATACGTATCTGTACATACCACACATGCATACAAATATCTTTCATTTTAATTTTTACCCTACACCTTTTTCTCAAGCTCTAGACTCAAATCCAGCTGCCTACTCATAATTTCCATAAGAATGTTTAATAGAAATATTAAATTTAACGTGGTGCAAGCAGAGCTATTGTATGTCCCTCAAAAATATCCATCTCCTTCGCCCCAACACCAATTAAAAAAAATTTTTTTTCATTTTTTTTTTTATTAAATCATAGCTGTGTACATTGATATGATCATGGGGCATCATACACTAGCTTCATAGACCATTTGAGACATTTTCATAACACTGGTTAACATAGCATTCCTGGCATTTTATTAGTATTTATTTTATTTTATTTTTTTATTAAATGATAGCTGTGTACATTAATGCAATCATGGGGCAGCATGCACTGGTTTTATAAACAGTTCGACACATTTTCATCACACTGGTTAACAGCATTCCTGGCATTTTATTGTGTTAAGACAATCATATTCTGCATTCA
>CAUYPK010043608.1:0-70104 GCA_963574355.1 Loris lydekkerianus
AAGTGAACCCATATTAAGCTGGGCAAGGGACTTGAAGAGAAACTTCCCTGAGGAAGACAGGCGCACGGTCTACAGACATATGAAAAAATGCTCATCATCCTTAATAATCAGAGAAATGCAAATCAAAACTACTTTGAGATATCATCTAACTCCAGTAAGATTAGCCCATTTCACAAAATCCAAAGACCAGTGATGTTGGTGTGGATGTGGAGAAAAGGGGACACTTCTACACTGTTGGTGGGAATGCAAATAATACATTCCTTTGGAAAGATGTTTGGAGAACACTCAGAGATCTAAAAATAGACCTGACATTCAATCCTATAATTCCTCTACTAGATATATACCCAGAAGACTGAAAATCACATTACAACAAAGATATTTGTACCAGAATATTTATTGCAGCCCAATTCATAATTGCTAACTCATGGAAAAAGCCCAAGTGCCCATAGATTCACGAATGGACTAATAAATTTTGGTATATGTACACCATGGAATATTATGCAGCTTTAAAGAAAGATGGAGACTTTACCTCTTTTGTGTTTACATGGATGGAGCTGGAACATATTCTTCTTAGTAAAGTATCTCAAGAATGGAAGAAAAAGTATCCAATGTACTCAGCCCTACTATGAAACTAATTTGTGTCTTTCACATGAAAGCTATAATCCAGTTATAACCTAAGAATATGGGGAAGGGGGAGAGGGAGGGGAGGGGGAAGAGGATGGGCGGAGAGAGGGTGATTGGTGGGATCACACCTATGGTGCATCTTACAAGGGTACATGTGAAATTTAGTAAATGTAGAATATAAATGTCTTAACACAATAACTAAGAAAATGCCAGGAAGGCTATGTTAACCAGTGTGATGAAAATATGTCAAATGTTATATAAAAGCACTGTATGGTGCCCCATGATCACATTAATGTACACAGCTATGATTTAGTAAAAAAATAAGTTCAAAATGATACAATGCAGGTGCTCCTGTGGCTCAGTGAGTATTGCGCCGGCCCCATATACCGAGGGTGGTGGGTTCAAACCTAGCCCAGGCCGAACTGCAACCAAAAAATAGCCGGGTGTTGTGGCAGGTGCCTGTAGTCCCAGCTGCTCAGGAGGCTGAGGCAGGAGAATCGCAGAAGCCCAAGAGCTGGAGGTTGCTGTGAGTCCTGTGACATCACGGCACTCCACCTAGGGTGGTAAAGTGAGACTCTGTCTCTACAAAAAAAAAAAAAAAAGGTACAATGCAAATGCAGTGTACTGAATATTCTAGGCCACATGAATTTGCATGCAGTGCTACGTGCAGCCTTTGAAATATCTGTGAAGTGAGCTGCCTTCATATGGCTGATATTAATGCTTAGATAATTTGAGTCTCTCTGTGAAAGGTCGTAGCCATTTCAAGTCTCCAGACTCTTCTCCTTATCACGGCCATATTTGAAATTCAAGGTGAAAAGTTTGAATTCTAACGCCTGAGTTTTTGGTGCAGGGATGCACAGAAATGTTGGTAAGAGCAGACCACCATGTAATCTTCTCAGGGTAACTAATTCAAGTCTTTCTGAGCCTCAGATCCATTCCTTTGCCGGGAAGAAGCATTTCTTGTGACTCTGATGTACTGGGCAATACCACCTGCATCTCACACCCTGGACTTGGGGAGAAGCCTCTGGTGTTATCCCATCGTAGGGCGACACCTTGGGCGATAACTTATGCAGCAGCAGGCCATGTGTTCAGGAGGACCTGCCTATTGATTTAACATGTGCTTTCATCATCTTGAAATTCTCAATTTTATTTTTGAACAGATGTTTAATAAGTGAAGCCCAATGAAATGGTGCAGCATGTTCATGAGGTGGGGAGAAGCAGGCAGTCTGTCTGTCTGCTATTTCTCACCAGACCATGATGCCTGCTGTTGGTGATGGTCTTTTGATCACAGAAGGCTGGTGGACCCATAATGCTTGGAAGTGCACCACACAAGGAGAGTCTACTATGTCTGCAAGATCCTGAGAGGGGCTTGTTCAAATATGCTTCACATTGGAACTTGCCTCTAGTGGAAAGAAAAGGCAATAGCCGCCAGAAGGCGTGGACAACCCAGGGACCCAACTGCACCCTTTTCTACTTATCTCCTTTCCTGTATTAGCCAGTATTCTGCAGGATACTCATGATACCTAATAGTACGTAAATAGATGTCATACTGTATTTTTATTTGTATTATTTTATTGCTTTTTTTTATTGTTTTGTATAATATTTCAATGCACAATTGTCTGAATCCACAGGTACAGAGAGATGCCTGGATACAGGTTCATGTTTTAGAACAAGATTTTTAGAAAGGATTATAATAATACAAATGTTTCTCTAAGTATAATTTTGCATGTAAACTCACTGTATTAAATAATTATTGGCAGATTTTTCTCTTGTAAGGAAGGGCAGGAGAGCTGAATCTCACTCTGTAAACTTCAGCCCACTTTCCTATCTACGTTCCATATGACACCATTTGAAAAGGAAGTGTCGAGTTCCCAAATAACGTAATTACTAGAAGGTCAATTACAAAAGGAAAGTACTCTTTAGAAATTGTAAAATATGCTACCTTTCAATTTATGTTAAACGTTAAAACTTACAAGTTAACCACATTAGTTTTTATTCACATATTAAAGTATCTTATTATTTCTAAATTAGCCTAAAATGCCTTGAAAATCCTGGGGGACAAATTACTACCACTGCTAAAAAATTAAAATGTTGAGGCATTTTTAAACAAGCTTCTTAATTTTTAGAGAACAATCCTTCCTTCCTTCCTTCCTTCCTTCCTTCCTTCCTTCCTTCCTTCCTTCCTTCCTTCCTTCCTTCCCCTTCCTTCCTTCCTTCCTTCCTTCCTTCCTTTTCTTCCTTTCCTTCCTTCCTTTATGTCTTTCTACCCTTTTTTTTTTTGAGACACCCTTGTTAGAGTGCTGTGTTGTCATAGTTCACAGCAACTTCACACACTTGGGCTCAAGCGAACCTCTTGTCTCAGCCTCCTGAGTAGCTGGGACTATATGCACCCACCACAATGCCTAGCTAGTTTTCAGAGGCAGGGTTCATGCTCTTGCTCAGGCTGGTCCCAAACTTATGAGCTCAAACAATTCACCTGCCTTGGCCTCCCAGAAAGGGGAACAACTTTTTAAATAAATTCAAAGCCAGTGACAACCTGAGTCATCTTTAAGAATTAATTTTGTTTTATTTTATTTTTCTTTAACTTTTAAGATAAGTAAACAAAACAGAAGCTTATTTTGTTTGGAGTTTTTTTCAGTTAATCTTTATTTTTTTTTTTAATTTATTTTTTTATTATAGATAAAAATATGCACCATAGATGTTTTAAGCAAACTGGCTTATGAAGATAGATGTGTGAAGTCACTTACAAATCCAGCAGCCCTTTCTTAAAAACATCTAGGAGACTGTGTTACAAATGAATGCTCCATAAGATATAACTATTGAACATTAAATCTTCTTGACTTACTTATAGTTATATATTGGCTTTGGTCTTTTGAAAAAGGTGGTCTGAGAAGTAACAACAGATGGGTGGATGTGAAAGGCTCAGGTACTTCTGCTATTTCAGCTCAACAATCTGGGAACTCAGGAGAACTTCTATGGTACTTCATCAGGGCTCATTTGGAGCAGTGATAGCCAGTTAGCTTAAGATCCCTGTTTCATTACTGCCCACATATGGTTGGACAAGGCAGATGAAAGCAAGTTTGTTGCTAAGGATGTGTTGTCAGTTGATAGCATCAAACCATAGGTTTTAGTAAGGTTTTACTATCCGAGCAAACTTTGCCACTTTATTGGAGACATTAGTCATAAGAAAATAACTTGGAGCAAATGTACCCTACCTTTTAAAAGTCTTCAATTGTGTAGGTTTTCCTGTCTTAAACTAAGCCTACCATTTTCATGAGTATATTTTGGTAGCTATGATCACCTAGTTCTAAAGCTGCAGGTTGATTTTGCAAAGTTCCCTGAATTATCGGATAATCTTCAGGAAGTAGTTATTTCTGAATGTAGACTGTGACTAAATTACACCCCAGAGAATTTTTTGAGTAGTGGTTTATGCCAATGAGTATTTCCTATATGTTATCCTTCATAACAATAATTGTTGAAGCTTAAAATTAAAAAATTTTGATGATAAAAAGTTTTATATCCTGATAACTTAATATGAAAGTTTTCTTATTTTATGATACCCCATAGGAATATTAAAAAAAGCATATATATAAATATATACACATATATGTTTTTAAAATTTATTCCCTCTAATAAATATACATCCCTTATTTGTGCTAAAATCTAGAAATGATTTCAGAATGTATTTGTTGAATAAGCCTTGACAAAGCATTTTGTGAAGAGGATAGAAGATCAAGTTCATGGGAGGGAAAACTGCTTGTGAATAGCAGAGGTGATCTGAAGCAGCAATAACATTGACACATCGTTATTGTGCCCTGTTCTGTGAAGAAGAGCTGGGTAGCCATATCAAATGCTGCCTTGCACCTGTAGTTCCATTACTGTTGAAAATGAAGTCACTGACCTTGTAAAAAAATGGACATATTTCTTTTGCTTGCTTAATAGAAATCAAATATTTAAGGTTGTGATGCTCAGGACTATTTCAAAGAGAATGAGATTTTAATATTTCTCATTATTCTTTCTCTACCTCCTTCTGGGCCACCACCTTGGGTCTATACATGCAATCGTGGGTATATAAGCCTACATGTTGCATACATGTAGCAACATGTAGGTTTATAATGTATAAGCATATGCAAGCTATCCAGATCAAACACTACATTAAAGGAAAGCTATTAATTCACACTAAAAAAAATCTTTCACTGCTGCACTTTAAAACTTACCTATTATGACAACAAAAATGAATTAAGAATGAAAATGTTCTAATTATAATTCAGTTTGATATCTCCCCCCTTGCAACTTTATAACGCCCAAATTCATCCTCATTTGTTTTTTACAAAATTAGCAAAGATTTCCGAGATCAGAAATGTTTTACTGTACCACAAACACCTTACTTTAACCTCTGCTTTTCTTTTTATCTCCTATCACATGTTCACTTAATCATTATAGAAACAAAGTTTGATCAAACTATTCAGGCAATGGACACATGGACAGCCCTCTATATACCATAGTTACATAACGAAACTTTACTTTTACCCATACATGTATTGAAATTTAAAAATATGGAGGAAAAATTAGCTGTTTCAAATACTCAGGTTGTCTTCTTTCAGTTTTTTCATGCTTTCCCTTTACTCCATGAGGTAAATGAATGAGCAAGGAAGTATTAAAAAGATGCTGTTGGCTGTAGCCAGCACACAAACACAGCCAGTAAGGAACATTCCAGAAATGCATTTGAAACACTTAAGGGACACATAGCTCTGAGCAAAAATGACATCCTAAATTTTTCTTATAAAGTGAAGTGGATGGACAGCGTTTAGCAATCTCTCCCCCTTTTATGATGCTGATATTTTTTTCTTGGCACCATTTGACTCTGCTAAGTATATTCAGCATTTACTTCATAACTGAGCACAGCACAGGAATATGAGCAGTGATATTGTTGATACATGAAGTACAAGACTTTTACTTTCTTCTTCCCAGCCATGCTGGCACTTGCTGACAGCTGTAAAACCTTGTTGTTCTCATATGCAGAGACATCTCCAAAGGCACACAGTGAACAGATGTGTGCTATAACAGTAACAAGGTGCCACTTTAAAAAAAAAAATACTTTTCAGCTTAGGGCCACGTTTAAACCTTCAAGTACAGTTCATGAAACTCATAATGTGGGAGAGTAAGTACTCCTGTTGTCTTTGAGAGTCTCTAGGGGATTAAGATTCTGAGATATTGTTACCATTATCACCATCTCACTAACTGAATCACAGTTAGTGTCCTGGTTATTACACCTGAGGGAGAGACTTACTACCCTCTAGGTTGGAATAAAGGGCAAAATGAGATTCTTCCATTGTGTAAAGGAAGCACAAATTCAGGAGACATGAAGGAAAGGGAATTCTATTCCATCTTAATCTTTTAAAAATAGAGAACTAAATTAACCTGAATATGCAATCCTCAGTTTGGCCATATAAACTAATAGAGCATATGTTTCCACTAAAGTGAATATGGATGGAACATCTTTGTACGGTTAGACACATTCTTCTTTCTAAAATATATCCATGTTTTACGTTTATAGAAATACAAAAACAAAACAATACAGGCAAGAAGATTTCATACAAAAGCAGAATTGCACCTGAAAATGAAGGGACCTAAATGTGCCTCAGATGGCATCATATTTTATCTCTGAGTCAGTAATGTTGTAAAACTGTAAGATGGTGTTGAAGCAATTCAATCAATAAAGTGAAAGTAATATTGATGAAAACTACTTTCATTTTTATTGACTCATAAACATTAGAGTGTAAATGTGTAGAGTTCTTTTCACACCCTATAGATAGAACTGAGTGTTCCAACTTCAAATATCTAGAAAGGAAATATAAATTGCATGTTACACTTGAACCTGAAACATGAAATTGTCACTGCTTTTTGATGAAAAGTTGAGCCTTTTTAATGATGCTCTAGTTTTCTTACAAATTGTATTTTTTATTCTCTTTCCTATTTTTCTTTTTTCTATTACTTATTTATGATTGTGACCCCAATTTATTTTAAATAAAATTGTTAAGTGCCTTGTCTGTTTGTAATAGTTCAAATGTAGAACAGATATATGAAATGAATAATCCTTCAAAGTCAATTGTGGCCTGTATTTCTATATTTATACACTAAATTGACATTGTCTAAGAAATGGTGAAAACATGAAAGTGCCACCAGGCAGTTTTCTTAATTAGTTTGTAAACAAATCTTAAATGACTAGGACATTTTAAACACTTGAAATACATTTAGAAATATTTAAACTAGTCTACTTCATAGAAGACAGTAGAGGGTACTGGGATGAGTGTTCTTGACTTTAAGTGTGAACCATGGAAATAAAAGTGGCTGTGTTTGATCATCTACCCAGCACTGGAGGCAGTAATAAAGTTTCACAAATCAATTACACCTTACAGGAAAGACGGCAGGAAGCAGAGGCTTTATCAGCAAACTCTGTATTTTGAATCAGTTCGTCTCTTTGTGGTTTTTAATATCAATCCGTAACATAGAGTTTGTATCCACACATTTTCTTCTTCCTTCAGGTATTGACAACACAGTAGGATTTGTGGATTTGGGGCACCTGAGGGAAAATTGTAATATGAGTAAAAATTGATATTACTGATGACTTGTAGCTTAAAAATATATATCTCTTCAGAGTAACAGAGTGCTTAAAAGGAAAATACATACATTTTACCAAATATTATAACATATATGGATACCTTAGAAGATTGATCAGTTTTATATTGTATATTTGTGTAAATATCTATTTTATAATTTTTTTCTTTTTTTTAATTAAATTATAGCTGTGTACATTAATGTGACCATGGGGCACCATACACTGGCTTTATTGACTGTTTGACACATTTTCATCACATAGTCTTAACATAGTCTTCCTGGTATTTTCTTAGTTATTGTGTTAAGACATTTACATTCTACATTTACTAAGTTTCACATGTACCCTTGTAAGATGCACCGCAGGTGTAATCCCACCAATCACCCTCCTCCCTCCACCCACCTCTCCCCTCCCTTCCCCTCCCTTTCCCCCTGCCCCCTATTCTTAGGTTATAACTGGGTTATAGCTTTCATGTGAAAGCCATAAATTAGTTTCATAGTAGGGCTGAGTACATTGGATACTTTTTCTTCTATTCTTGAAATACTCTATTTTATAAATTAACGTAGGTATTACTATTAGCAAGCATTGATAGTTCTGTTTTACAGTGCTTCATATCAAGCACTGTATCAAGTCATGTCAGATTAGAAGCAAAGGTTTTTATCTGTGTTAGTTTTCTTGGTAAATAAAAATTTTCTGTTTTGAAAGCCAACAAAACGACCTTAACATCAAATTATTTAGATAATGTATCTTTCAACATTAATTCACACCAGTATTTTTACTGTATTTTATTTAATATTGCTCAATAGAAACTTTGGAGTGAATGGATAAAAGGACCATGAGAGCTACCTTTTATTGTAAGGTGGATTTAGCTCTCAATGATGCAGCCTCAAGAAACACAGAACAGAGTATGGAACCCAAAATGTCCCTAATCCCTTAACACTTCAAAGTGACATGTCATGTAATTTCAAGACTATGAATAATTTATGTGGTGAAAAATAAATTAATTGTTCAGTGAATAGGAACATGGTTGAAAGACATTGTTATATAAAATGTGATAATTTTGCTCTTATATTTATTTAACTTGAACGCCATTACAAAATAGTGAAAATAAAAAAGTTAAATCCTTTGAAAATTGTACCCTCAATGAATCCCCAACAATAAACAATAAAGAAATGGGGAAAAAAAAAAAAAAAAAGAAAAGCTAAATTCTTGGTTCCACTAGATAATCACATGTTTAGGTCGAACTTAATGTGTGTTCTATTTCCCATGAGTGCCCAATTGTACAACATAAGGATTGCTAAAGATAGAAATAATTTAGTTGATACATTTATATTATGTTGAGGTCAAAGATCATATTTAAAAATATTTAAACTAGGCTACTTCTAGAAGACGATAAAGGGTGCTGAGATGAGCTTTTTGACTTTAAGTGTGAACTAACTCTAATGCTAACCCTTTGACTTTAAGTGTGAACTAAGCCTACCCCTACCCCTTTGACTTTAAGTGTGAACCAACCCTAACCCAAACCCTAACCCTAACTCTTTGACTTTAAGTGTGAACCAACCGTAACCCAAACCCTAACCCTAACCCTTTGACTTTAAGTGTGAACTAACCCAAACCCTAACCCTAACTCACTGATTACAAAATATCTTCTATACCCTCTTCACATCTCGATATTTCTTTCGTGTCTTATTCGGACTGAAATCTAGGTATCACCTGGGGACATTGCTTCTCCAGCATTGCTCTGACACCCACATAGCAATGGTCCTAGATTAGGACAGGCACTTATTTTTACTCAAAAGAAATAAACAATAATCTGCTTTAACTGTGACTAGAGGATGTGTGTGTTTTCCTAATTGTTGTAATTACCTACAAAAAGATCATGACAATCTTTTCACCTGGCTTGTTACCCTCTTTCCACCAATTTGGATAATAATATTATCAGCAGTAATGGCACTATCTAAGATATAGGCAATTATGCCACACGTTACACTCTGAGCTTCACACTATTCTTACCTCCAGGAATTTTGTTCTGTGCTTCACCTCAATCACGTATTTCATCATCATTTATTCCATAAATTGTTATTATAAATATCTGGAAAACTTCTAAAATTTTAATTATTACTCCCCTATTTCTGCCCCATATTTTCATATGAAAAGACTGGTTTTTCTTGAAGTTCAGTGCCCCCAATTCTTTAATTCTACAATTACCTTGGTCTCCTGAAATCACCAGTAATTTACCATTCACCTCCCTACTTTGGTCGTCATTCCTCTTGTTATCAAGATTAGATTCCTTTAGGCTGTCACAAAAGCTATCTCATTGCATTCATCTTCAAATTTTTTTACCTTTTTTCTCACTCTGTTTGACTAGACTAGCTAAACCCTAAGTTGCTAAATCTTATTCTCTTCTTCTACTAGGAAAGCTCAGTGAGACTGGAAACAATCTAATCAATTCCACTTTAAATAGGATCCCAAAGATGAAGAGAGTCCTCAGGACACATTCAATTAGAAAGCATAATCTGCTTGCCCCTTTCTTTGTTAACAGCCAGGTGCTCAGCGGTACCTGGATGGCATCTCCTTTCAGTTCACAGAAATTATTCAGCACAGTGGACTGACCTGCTGTGTACCCTTCCTGTCTCTACCACCTAATTCAATTCTACGGAAATCATCCCGTCAGCGTCTCCAGTGACCTTCAAGGTGTTCACCAATCTTCACTATTTTATCTGTGTTTACTCATCTCATTAGACATTAGATCTCTCAGAAGCGTATTGACCACTCTCTGGAGGCACCTCTTCACGGAGGTCCCATGGAGCACTTTCGTGTGTGTGTCTTTACATACTGGCCGTTTCTTCTCTGATATTTTTGCTGAGCAATTCTTCTTTTCTCACATCTAAAAATCGAAATATCTCATTTTCACTTGAACATCTTTTGTTCTTCTATAGTCAGAAATGTATGGCATGATGTAAGATACCATTCATAAATGTACCTTCCAGTGTGAAATCTACACTCTCACGTCCTGCTGACTTATTGATATTTCTGCTCAGATCTCCCTAGGACCCCAAGACAAAAATGTCCTAAAGTAAACATTTCATTATGCCAACCCACTCCTTTTTGCAGCATACCACTTCTTATTAAATAGTACAACCATTCACCCAGTGGTTCAGGCCAAACTCATTCTTCATTTTTCTTTCATATACATACCCAATATCCATTGTCAGATAGTCCTTTAGTTTTACCTTTAAAACATGCTAAAATGTAAGGTGTTTGTAAATGTAAATGTAAGGTATTCTCATCCCCACTCTCTGTCTCGGTTCCATTATCACTTGCCTCATTATTACAAAGAAGACTTTGCCTGTCTCCACACTTTTATTCTTGCTTTCATCTTTATATTTGGTACACATTCTTTTAAAACATGAGTTGGATTATGTTTCTTCCCAACTTAAAATCCTCCGGAAGTTTCCTGCTCAGCCACTGTATCCGTAAGTATGAATAGTAAGTTTGTATTACTGAACAGAGCAGACGCAGCAAAATTTAGCCAAGTCAAATTAGATTATCTTATTTAAACCATATTCGGAGAAGTCGACAAAGTTCATAATTCAGAACAACAGCAGAAGAGTTATAACTGTGAGCCTCGGGGTCATAGAAATCTTCATCCAATTAAAAACGCTCATGAGGTTAGTGTCATATCACACCTCCTGGACTTGGTCTCCTAACAGACCATATCTACATCTAGTTGGAGCAGACTCACTTAAAATCTTATAGGATACTTACCTGTCTTCATTCACCTGGACCAAAGCCATGAAGTTAATCTGAGAGCTATGAAATGCATGGGTTGGGAGATAGGATATAATTCTCAGGTATAAACAAAATTGTCATTTCTCATCTTCAGACTTTTTACTTAGCAGCCTAGTCTATCTTTTTTTAACTGTGGCTAAAGAATTGAACTTGGTTGTTTTACAAACCAGCCTGCAACCAGCCTGTAGGATTCATACAGCACTTGCTTTCACATTCTTTACCGACATTTATACAGTCCAACAATGGACACCAGATACTATATTTTTCTTTCTTACGCTCAAAACACACTGTGAACTCCCTAGTTCCTGAGCTCTGAGCAGGACACGCCCTGTGCTATACTGCTTTGAGTCCAGAACCCGCCAGGCTTGTCCCTTAGCTCCACTGAGTTTTCACTTTCTGTTAGTAGCTATGAGGGGCCTTCTCTTAGCACCTAATCTGAAAGGTCACCCCACTTCAGCTGTATTAAGTTGCTTTAATTTGTTTTTATTCATAGCCCTCATTTGTCTCTGAGAATTTTATTTATTTGTTCATTTTTTTGAATAAATGAAAATTGTTTTGTGTGATTAAGTATGTGTGTATTTACCTGAAATGCCGAAATATGCAAACATTTAATTATTTTTATTAAGCTTTTAGCTTAATTGGGAAAACTCAGGTTTTCTATTGTTTCACTTTACGAACTAATGAATGCCACAATTAAGTATGCTTTTATTAAAAAAGCAATTTTAATATATGTGACCAAAGTTATTTACCCTGCCAGCTTATTCTGATATGTTAATTTCAAATTAATTAGTATAAAATGGAAAGCATTATTACATTTTATGTAATTAAAAGGTATTTGGCTTGGAAACCTGAAAATAAATGAAAACATCCCTAAGTACTAAGAAAATAAAGACTCTTAGGAAGGGCATGTATTTTTTTTTTTCTGATATCTGTATTTTCAACTGAAGTGTAATTCTTCCTCTATCTCACCTTTAGGGAATCAAAAATGAGAACTCAACAGGGAGAAAAAGTGTGATAGTGTAGGTTGTTTGCTTCTGAACACTTATTAAATTCTGAGAGAAAACAAGATTCAAAGTAATTGAAAATGCTCATTTTCAATTTGCCTGGTTTCCACTAGTGGAAGTCACTATTCACAGAATAAGACGTGAATTTAATGAATAGTATGACATGCTTCTTAAATGTTCTTTTCACGTATAAATAACCTAGCATTTATATTATTAGTGTTCCCCTCTCACCCTTCTATCACATATACACATACATATGTGTGTTAAACAAATAAACCATTTACACAAAAACAGTTTTCTAAATATCCAGAAATATTCCATGCATAGAATTAGCAATAAGTTTCATAATCACGGGGCATACATTTTGAAAGCCTTTGCCCCAGACACCAAGAATACGTTTTGGACAGATACACCTGCTGCTGACCTCATGGGCTGACCAGCTGCATGTATTTGATAGTGCTACAGATTACCAGAGTGCTTATCACCAAATGATGACAATCTTTCCTTTGATATATATTTTTTAATCTGCTTTCCTCTCCCTGGGAATAATATGGGCATATTACTTCTGTTCTCTTCCTAACTGAAAAACTGGTAATTCTCAAGGAAGATTAATCTGTCTGTGTACATGAATTTGGCTTCACTGCTTCTAATTGACTAAGACCACCCTTAGTTCACTAGGCAAGTACTATAACCAAATGCTCGATACCTACAACTTGCTGCCATTCCAGGAGACAGGCTCTCCTGTCCTAACGAGGTAATGGATATACAAAACAAAACAAAACCATATATATTTCTTAAAACACCGTGACATTTGGATAGTGATGAAATTGATTTTGTGCTACTTAAATATACCATAAAAGTTGTTTCCAAGAAGAGTATTGTTCCTTTTGCACCATGAAGGTGTCTGCTACATTACGGAAAAAATTGGGACGTGTGTAAGCTTTATTCATTGATATGTTTTAAAGAAATTATAGAACAAAATAGGAACACAAATACTAGGTATGATAGTTAAAAGCCACATAAATTAGTATTTAGTCTTATTAAAATGCCAACATTATCTCTAAAAAGAGAGAGTTTATAGGAATATATAAGCTACCTGTTAGAAATTGCTTTTATTTAATAGAAAAATGACAATAGTAAAGTTAGCCCAAAAGTCTCCTCAGCCCACATAAAAGACACTCCAAACTATGAACCTCGGCCAAGCAGAGGCTTTCCAAGGAAAGCACTTATCCCTGGGATCTCTCCCAGTGTGGCTGCCTGCTTATCCAGTGCACCAAGTCCAGACTCCCACTCTGCCCCTGAGCGCCGAGGCTGTTAATCTGCCACACTTGGATCTCCATACTTCCCCAGAGTCTCAGAGCAGCTCACCCAAGGTCTCCTGGCTGATCTCCGCGCTGCAACACACAGGGGCAGCTCTCCCACAGCAGCTGTGCGGGCAGCCCACAGCTGAACAATATTAGCTCCCTTCCTGCTCAGCGACTCAGACCAGGGCCCCAGACAACGCCCGAAGTCATTTGCACACATGGCTCAGACTGGGGCACCAGACAATGCCTTAATCAGGGGTCCTCAAACTTTTTAAACAGGGGGCCAATTCACTGTCCCGCAGACCGTTGGCGGGCCGGACTATAGTTAAAAAAAAAAAAACAAAAAAAACTATGAACAAATTCCTATGCACATACCTTGAAGTAAAAAAACAAAATGGGAACAAATACAATCACACCACCTCATGTGGCCCGTGGGCCGCAGTTTGAGGACTCTTGCCCTAAGTCATCTGCACACAAGGCCCAAGATCTCCCAAGGCAGTTAATTCGAGTGCCTAAGTCCAAGAAAACCAAAACAGCCCACAGGGAAGGCTTTTCCTGCTTGCAGTGTAGCTGTTGCTATGGGTACAGCTGCAGGCAGCCTCCAACAGAACAAACGCACCTACCACTTGCCAGGTTTTCCACTGCTTCTGTCCTCCTCCTCGTGGGGTCCAGAAGTCTCTCACCGGCTTCCTGTATCATCAAAGGGAAGCCTCTGGGCAAAACGCACCGGCCAGAGATGCCTGGAGTCTTCTTTCACCACTGTCACTGCGCCTGGCTGCAGGGAAGCTGTTAGTGGGCCGCCATCTTTCTCCAGGTGTCTATTTTTTTTTCAAATTCTTACATAAGTTTCTAGCACAAATAAAAGAACACAATTAGTTCAGTTTCAAGATGCATGGACACAGCAGAGTCACCTCAGGTGTCTCAACTCCCACACACATGATTTGCCTCTCAGCCCAAGGGTTGCATCAGTATGTTCTTGGGTCTTCCCTTGACTTACAGAGACAAAGGAAATCAATTATGTTACTGAACTAAAGAAACTTATAAGAGATTGCTGTTAATAAAAACACAAAACAAAACTTTATGCTAATAGATTCCTTAAATGATACACTTTTCATCCAGGAGTAGTCGCTCATGTCCATAATCCCAGCACTCTGGGAGGCCAGCACAGGAGGATCACTTTAACTCAAGAGTTCAAGACAAGCTTGAGCAAGAGCAAGACCCCATCTCTAATAACTATAGAAAAGTTAGCCAGACGTGGTGGCACACACACACACACACCTGTAATCCCAGCTACTCAGGAGGCTGAAGCAGGAGGATTGCTTGAGGAGGAGTTCGAGGTTGCTGTGAGTTATGATGATGCCACAGCATTATAGGCTGGGAAATACAGCAAGACTCTGTCTTAATAAAAAGTGTATTTCTCTTATTTTATATATTCTTTTTAAAGATATAATTTTATACCTTCTAATTTCATCCTCCATGTATCTTGAGTTCTTTATATTCAACCTGTTAGCCACTCTGCTGCATTCTGGGTAATTCCTTTATGTACTTCTCCAGTTTATCAACTGTCTCTAATACATATAAAAATAAGGAAAAACATACATCACTCAGTTATTTACTAATATTTTGTTTAGAGTTTTTAGATCTATGTGAAAAAGAGAGTAGCCTGTAAATGTTCTTTTCCAGGCTTTCTTTGCATGGATTTTGTAGCAGGGAATGAAAGCTTCTCATTAGGAAGGCTGGAACATCTATCTTGAGAATGAATACATTTATAAGTATACACTTACTTGAACTTTCACCAAGTAAACAAATACAAATAGCAACCACTAAGGAAATGGCATCTGACCAGTATTCAGAACACTCACGAACTATTGTTAGTTTTTAATTCTCCTGTTTCTCAAGGATAACTGCTACTCTGACCTAAAACAGCATAGATTATTTGTGGCTGGATTTGTTTTGCTTTTTTTACACTTCATATGCACTACCTGGGAAGTTTCTAGTATTTTTAAGTGCAACATTGAGTTTGCAGTGTTTATTTTTGTTGTGTTTAGCAATAGCTTCTTTTCATATGCCATGAAAAAAAGTTCTGTAAAAAACGTATCGCATGGTATTCATGATTTATTGTGTATTCTATTAAAGATGAGCACTTGAATTGTTCCATCTTATGAATAATGCTGCTGTAAATAACCTTGTACATACTCTTTGTGTGTGCACACATATTTCAGTTGGGTGCAAATAGAGAAGTAAGTGTTCCATCGTAAACTCTTTCAGATAATTTTCCAAAGTGGTTGAACCTATTTAAAGTCCACTGGATCATTTCTCAAATTGATGGAGACATCTACAACAAACCCACAGCCAATATCATACTGAATAGAGTAAAGCTGAAAGCTTTTCCACTTAGAACTGACACCAAACAAAGATGCCACCTGTCACCACTGGTATTCAAAACAGTGCTGAAGTTCCCGCCAGTGCTATCAGGCAAGAGAAGGATATCAACTGTGTTCAAATGGAGACAGCGGTCAAACTTTTTCTATTTGCCATTAACAGGATACTTAGAAAATCCCATGGAGTCAACCACAAGGCTCCTGGAAGTGATCAAGAACTACAATGCCGTCTCAGTATACAATATCAATGTCCACAAATCAATAGCCTCCATACATGCCAATAGTAGTTGAGTTGAGAATCAAATCAGAGTCACAACTTTTTTTTTTTTTTTTTTTTTTTACAGTTTTTGGCCAGGGTTGGGTTTGAACCCGCCACCCCCAGTTTACCGGATGGTGCCCTACTCCTTTGAGCTACCCATGCTGCCCAAAGTCACAACATTCTTAATAGTAGCCTCAAAGAAAATAAAAAACCTGGTGTATTCCCAGGTATAATAATTTTGTTATACATAACAAAGGACATAAAGTATCTCTATAGAGAGAACTATAAAGTCCTGAGGGAAGAAATAGCAGAAGATCATAACAAATAAAAGAACATACCATACATAACATTGTTAAAAAGTCAACGTTGTTAAAATGTCCACACTACCCAAAGTGATCTACAGATTTAATGAAATTCCCTTCAAATCACTAACATCATACTTTGAAGAACTGGAGAAAATTGTGCTTCGTTTCATTAGGAACCAGAAAAAAATCCAAATAGACAATGCAATTCTAAGAAATAAAAACAATGCAGGAGGCATCACATTATCAGACTTTAGGTTACACCACAAGTCTACAGTGATCAAAACAGCATGGCACTGGCACAAAAATAGAAATGTACCATTATGAAATACAATAGAGAATCTAGAGATGAAAGCACACACGTACTGCCATCTGATTTTTGATAAACAAAACAAAAGCACAGACTGGGGAAAAGAATCTCTATTTAATAATCGGTACCGGGACAACTGGTCAGGCACATGTAGAAATCTGAAACTGGGCTCACCGCTCTAACCACTTAGAAAAATGGACTCTTGCTTGATAAAAAATTTAAACTTAAGACATGAAGTAGATCCATCGAGCTACTTCTGCATAGCAACGACTCAGCAAGGCCCGGCCTGAAACTGCCTCTACATAGATACAGCCAATGTGGTACCATGCCACTGGCCCGACCCTGTCACGCACCTCTTCCCCCGCCTTCTTTCCCCGCCCCTTCTCCACAATAAATAAATTAATTAATTAATTAAAAAAAAAAAAAGACATGAAATGATAAAAATTCTAGACAAAAGTGTGGGAAAAACTCTTGACATTATTGGCCTGGGAAAGAATTTATGAAGTCGACCCCCTTGGCAACTGCAGCGACACCAAAACTAAATAAATGGGACACGATCTAGAAGGATTTTAAGTAATCTGGCGATAAAGTATGATTTACAAGTAAAAATGGTTAATATAGAATTGGTAAACATGTGGGTAAATTTATACACGAATATAAAACATTAAAAATCATTTCTATATTTTACTGGTGAAATATGGAGTGAAAAAGAGTTATTGGAGTCAAAACATTTTAAAATATTTGAATTATTGAAAAGTGTTCTGAGTATTGAGTAGAGTTATTGATTAATGTTACATGCACTCTTCATATGTAAAACAAAATTTTTCCAACTAAACTGTCTTTTATTTAAATAAATTATATATATATTTTTTACTTTGGAGTAATTTTAGATTTATAAAAAAGATACAAATTTGCAAAGATACAGTGTCCTTATGTCTGGGATTCCCCTAAAGTTAATCTCTACAGAACATACATTTTATTTATTAAAAGCAGGGTCTCACTCTGTCACCCACTCTGACATGCCCTGACACCATCATAGCTCCCTGTAACTCACTGTAACCATCCTGTGTTCAAGCGATTCACCCATCTCAGCCTCAAACAATATTCAACACTTTATGTAAGTATTCATACTATACTCCTATTAGTAGAAGAATACAATAGATATCCTTTTATATCTGAGTTATTTCACATGGCATAACATCTTCCAGGTACATTCACGTTGTAGCTTTTGTCTATGGACGAATATTCAGGTTGTTTTACCTTTTGATCACTGTTAACTAGCCCTGCTATGAACACTAGTGAACAAATATCTGTTTGAATCTTAAGAATAATCCTTCCAGGGAGGCCCTGTGGCTCAAAGGAGTAAGGTGCCAGCTCCATATGCTGGAGGTGGTGGGTTCAAACCCAGCCCCGGCCAAAAACTGCAAAAAAAATAAAATAAAATAAATAAATAAAAATAAATAATCCTTCCAATCCATGAACATTGTAGATCTTTCTGTTTGTTTCTTTTTCAATTTTCTTTACCATCATTTTATAGTTTCCAATGTATGAGTGTCTCACTTCCTGGTTAATTTTATTACTACGTAGCCTTTTTCTTTTTGGTATCATTTTAGATGGAATTGCTTTCTTGATTTTCTCTTCATATTGTTCATTGTTAGTGTACAGAAATGAAAGTAATTTTTGCATATTTATTGGTATTCTACAACTTTACTGAGTTTATAGTTCTAACTGTTTTGATGTGAAATCTTTTCTGCATATAAGACATGTCATCTGAAATATTATTTCTTTTTCTTGAATAATTGTTCTGGCTGGAAATTTCGACCCTAGAAGTAGGGAAAGTAAGTATCCATGTCTTATTCTTGATTATAAAACAAAATAAAACAAAACCTCAGTCTTTCCCCATTTAGTATTATGAACTTATTATGATGAGATACTTGTGTTCTTAGCTTCATGGGTATTTCTATGATGAAAGTGTGATTTTAACAGTTGTTTTCCTGTCTCAGTTGAAAAGATTATGGGGGGTTTAATTTCTTCTTTTTTGTTAATATGATGTATTACATTGTTTGACATCCTTCATTCCAAGAATAATGCCACTTGGTCATGATGCAGATACATTTAGTACACTGTTGAATTTAGTTATTTCATATTTTATTGTGTATTTTTGCACAAACATGTATATAGGATATTCTTGATTTTCTTTTCTTTCCTTTCCTTTCCTTTCCTTTCTTTCTTTTTCTTTCTTTCTTTTTTTTTTTTTTTTTTTTTTTGCAGATTTTGGCCGGGGCCGGGTTTGAACCCACCACCTCCAGTATACGGGGCTAGCACCCTACTCCTTTGAGCCACAGGAGCCGCCCTCTTGGTTTTCTTTTCTTGTAGTGTCTTTGTCTAGTTTGGACTCAGAGTAATGCTGGCCTCATAGAATGAGTTTGGAATTGTATTCTGCTCTTCAATATTTTGGAAGAATTTCAAAAGGGTTGATGTTAAATTTTTAAATGTTTGGTGGCATATACTGGTAAGTCACTTGGTGTGTACTTTTCTTTGTGGGAAGTTTTAGGTTATTGATTTACTCTCCTTTCGCGTTGTCAGTCCATTCATTATTTCTATTTCATTATGATTAAATCTTACTAAGTTTTGTGTCTTTAAGAATTTTTTCATTTTGTCTTGATGACTCAACTTGTTGGCATCCTATTTATTTTAAAATGTTCATTTTTGGTATTATCCAAGTAATTTAGGTAAAAAATATTTAACAAGTAACCGTTTTCAAGATGTTAGTATACAAATCCATGTTTATCAGTATTTTAATGTCTATTGTTTCTCAAGATGGAAAGTTTCAATACATGTTATAGAACCAGTGGAAATCAGACTTTTCTGCATATAAGGGGACCACAAGATTTTTTTTTTTCTTCCAATCTTTGACTTTCTGAGATTTATTCTGAATCACTTTGGTACATATGAAAGTCTAATGCACACCTCTCCAATCCCATTTCCCTACCTTTAAAGGATATCTCTATCTTTTTAGCCCTTAGGCTTGAATATGTTATTTAACATCCCTGTACTTAGATTTATACGCTTACTACTTACAAATATATCTTAGAGAATATCTGGTGATACTTTGCATATTTTTAAATTTTACATGCGCATTATTACACTTTTTGATTACTATAGGGTGCATATGATTAGGTTATATTGTATTTGGAAGGTAAGCATAAGTCACTATAAATTTAGCACATAATATGACACCTTTTAAACATCAGGTTTTCAATAAATAATCTGGGAAAGAATGGGGGAAAAGAAAAGGTAAGAAAGGAACTTCAATGATTTCTTTGAAGCACAGTCATAGTCAGACACATCTAAAAGGAGTTATAAAAACAAACAAAAAAATTATTAAAACCTGATTATCTGTTTGCAATCCTGTTATCTTCTCCCTCGAGATTCCACTGCACTTACAATATTTTAACAATGGAAATAAAAATGGTATCTTTTCATCTCTTTAATCCATACACCTAGTTTAAATTTGAATTCCAGCCTTTTTGCCCTTGTATTTTTTTCTTTCAGCTTCATGCTTAATTTATCACTTCAACATAGAATAAAAAGTTTCACATGAAGCACTGATGGTCCAGCATCCCGGCCTGTCAGCATCCTTTTAACCACAACCATGGAGCAGGAATGGGGGATATTCATTTGGAGATCTGAGAAAGCCATCAGTCAGTTTCTCCTATGTCTTCTTTTACCAATCACATGATTTTTTTTTCAAATAAAATGGTAAAAAGTCTCTCTCAGCATCAAAATCTTTCAAGTATTTTCTAAGCAAGTTATATTTAAAGGCACAAACTTAATTTATTAAAACTTATTCATCATATTGAATCCCACAAAGGCATGAATGTATTTATGATCTATGTATATATGACTTAATGAGAAAAAAAAAAAAAGGAGAAGAAGAAAAGAAAAGAAAAAAAAAAACTTATTTGGAAAGGGCAGCAATAGAGTGGGATTCATCAAACTCTTTAGGTTACCTATACTGTGGCAATTTTTTTTCCTTAATTTCATCAACTAAAGTTTTATAGATGTATTTAGTTTAAATTTAAATCAATTAAAATTAACTGAAATTTAAAAATTAGTTTTTTAGTCCAACTAGCCATATTTTAAGTGTTCTGATTTCTGCACTTGGCTTGTTTTAAACAGTGCAAATTAGAATAGTCCTATTTCTTCAAAACTTTCTATTGGATAATGTTATTTCAGATCTTAGTGGCTCATATTTTGCTAAATAAACTTTTCTTTTGTACTCACATATCTCAATTAGGTTCTTCCTCAAGATCATATTCTTCTTAGTAAAGTATCTCAAGAATGGAAGAAAAGATATCCAATGTACTCAGTACTATTATGAAACCAATATATAATCACCCACACTTTCATATGAAAGATAAAACACAACTATAGTCCAGGCTGAAGGAAGGAAGAGGAGGGGGAGGGGAGGGGAGACGGTGGGGAGAGGGAGGATAATGGGTGGGGCCTCACCTATGGTGTATATTGCAAGGGTACATGTCAAATCTATTAGGAATAGAGTATAAATGTCTTAACACAACAATTAATTAAATAAGGTGAAGGCTATGTTAAGCAGTTTGATGTAAGCATTACAAATCGTTTATAAAATCAGCACATTGTACCCCATAAATACATTAATGTATACAGTTATGATTTAATAAAAAATAGAATGCAGAATTCCCAGTTACATTTCAATTTTAAACAAACAATGGATAATTTTTTAGTATCTATTCCAAATATTTCATGGCACATACTTATTATAAAATTTATAAAAAATGAGAATTATTTCTCTAGCTGAAAAATAAAAGATCCTATTGGGCTCATAGGAGCTGTAGTTGGCAAGTAAAATTAATCTCGTCTTAAAGGATATTTCTGTTTAGACCTCATGCTCTCTTTATCCAGCAACTTGAAAGACTTGACTATAACATCTTTACTTCTATCTTCCCTACCTTGTAGGCAAAGCATTTTTATAGCTATGAATACGAAATAGGGAATTCAGAAAGTCCCTTTGCTATTCTGTAATTTTGAAGGGAAAAATTAAGCTGAATAGAACGTATGTGCTAACATATAAACCATACCTACTGTTGACATGCTTTTCTCTGCCATTGCCTCTCAACTTGCTCTTTCCAGACTGCTCATGACAAAGGCCTAAAAGCTTTGACTCTGCAGACGCATCTCTGTTGTATTCATAAAAATAAGCCTTAATAGTTCTTCCTTTGCTTTATCTCTTTATACATGGGCAGCTGATAAATCCCAGAATTCCTACAGGATGTCCTAATGGAATAGCAGGTTGAGCTCCCAGCAGTGCCAGTGTTACAAGATAAAAACATAATGCCATGAATCTATACATCAAATGTCGTGTTGCAAATGAAACACTATCTGCTTCATGTAAAGTCAGCTTCTCAGCCCTATCTTTGAACATTTTTTCTTTGATTCCACAATGTTGACAAATGGCTTAGTGAACCCACTACTTTCCCCTTGAGTTTACATGAAGCTGAATTATTTCAGCATTGTTTTATGAAAGCCATTGATTCTAAAACGGAAAAATCTAATTAAGCATTGGTAAAGTGTTTTTTACTCTGACTCACAGAAGATAACTCGTGTCTGACTCATCCTCCATCCACAAGAGTGAGTTAAGGGTGGTGATTTTGAAGGTCTGGAGGAGTATAAGGTCAGAGAATCTAAATGCTTTCAGATCACTAAAGAATTACTAAAGATTACAAATTTATTTTGGATTATTAAGCCATATGTGATGTTTCTAACAGTTAATTGTTTGAAGAGTCACTTACAGTCTTATAGACAAGCTGACACTCCAGGAGAAATCAACACAATAGTCTTTCCAGAAACGTTCCACAAGGGAAATCGTCATGAGGTAGCCTTCGGAGAAAAGCACAGCCTGATTCAGTGTATTGCCTGGCAATTTGGATTTACAGTTTGGTTTCTTTAATCCCCTTAAATTCACAGAATAAAATGACAATAAAAATCCCTGCCTACAAAGCTAAGGTAACTAGAAAATGAAAGACTTAGAATTCTACTTCTCTAACCTTGCTGTATATTTCATAATATTTGTTTTTGTTTTTTTGTTTTTCCCCTAAACAGACTTTGACTCACAGATAAGATTCATGACTAAACAATCACCAGACTTGAAAAATATCCTTCACCAAGAATGACAACAAAAGTAAAACCTGTCACTGGAGGCAATAAAAAGACAAACGCAGTGCCTGGGTATAGACTGTGAGGAGTCGGGGAAAAGGTTTGCAAAGGAGGCCGTTGATCTTCCCAATTTAAAGGGCATTGGTGAGGTTAGAAAGAGTTAAGTAATAAATGTTAAACCTCACAAAATGAGAACGCTGAAGAGGTCCTACATTTACCACAACAAGAATAAAACAAAACATGGATACAGAGGCACGGCAATAAATGCAAAGTAGAGGGGAGGCCGTAAGAATCTGAGGAAAGTCAGGGCTGTAATGCCAATGGCATCTAAGTCTTATATTTCTATAGGCCTGAACCTTTCTTTAAGCTATGAATTACTTTCAGAGTATGTTGAAATCATATGCTCTCCTGAGAAAAATTAACTAGGCTCGCATACACATATAACCCCCAATCGCGATCCTGTATCAACACCTCCTGCACCCCTGCAGGGCTGTCCTCCCGCCGTGGCTATCCCGACTTTGACATTTTGTTATTGTATGTAGCAGACTTCTCTCTTGGCACACACCTATTTTATGTAGGTAGTTTATTGCTCTGTTATTATAAGCCTGCATATAATCTAAGCTCAAGCAACAGAACATTTCTGCTCCAACTCATGGTCCTGTTTTATATCAGAAAATAAAACTTGTGTGCCAAGCATATGGTTCCCCACACCAAATTCATCACACCTTTCAACCACTTAAAATTATACTTCCTAGAAAAGGAAGATCTAGATCTTTAAGTTGGCACTCAATACTTTTCTAATCCTAGACAAAATTACTACTTCTAATGAAGTTTGCTATCCTGGCTCATTCTATAAATTCTACTTCAAACCAATTGGCCTCTCCATGTGCTGAGGACTTTCCCACACTTGTCCTTACCTCCCTGCCCTCACTTAGAATTCACATTTGTTCCCTGCCACTTCAAAACCCATTCGTTATTTGTAATAATAATAATATATTATTATCACAATAAAACAAATGTGTAAAGTAGGGCTTCTCAGGGAGAAAGGGCATGTATTAAAAAAGTCGCCCTTTTATTTATGGATTAGCATGCTCTGAAAGGAGCAAACACAAGTGCACAGTAGGAGTAAACAAAAATTAAATGAGCAAATGACCTGCTTTGTTCTATTGACTGCCTTTTATTAGTAGCATTACCAGGTTGGGAATTTATTAAAAGCATTTCTAATAAATTATAATTCTATATGCCTATAATATTGATAAGAACACTCCTATAAATGTGACACATCCTTAATATGCATGTGTACAATTAGGAAGGGAATGGACAAGTGTCTCCAAAACATGAGAGGGACCCTGGGATGAACCCAGGCAATAAACTGCAGCTGCCATAGTAACACGGTTTCTACTTTGTCATGAACATTTCCTTTGAGCAGGAATATTTAGATTTTTCTGCCATCAGGAAAGCATAATTCCCACAAAATGATTAATTTAAATTATAATAAGACAGGAAAGAATAATGAATCTTCTTTAAAGTTGCTAAATTGAAAAGAGCTCTTTGCAGACTTGCTACTTCCTAATGATCACTTTGAAAACTAGATGAACTAGAATGACAATGGGGAAACGTGGCTGGATCAGGATCCCCAGTAGCCCAGCTCTCCATAGCAACATTAAGAGAATGAACAAAATAGTCAGAATCTCCTCGGTCGGAACTTTGGAAAGCAGTAAATGGTTTACAGCAACTAAACAAACTTGGAATGTTAAGAACATAGTACTCAAAAACAAACACACCCAATAATTTATTATAACTTACAGAAAATAATTCTGTATATGTTTCTTATTTACTAAACCCACTAATGATGGAGGTTTGTTTTTTTGTTTCAGTTCTTGCAGAAAGAAAAGAGTCCTTCATAATCTCTGACGGAACTCTCTTTAAGATAAGCTATGACACCGTGTGCTCGGGTGGAAGGTATGAGAATGGAGATACTAAGGAGATTGAAGATTTAAATCCTCAATGACAAGACAGTGTTTCAATTCATCTGATTCAACCAATATTCCAAGCACCATGAATTTTATTGAATGGTTTTTCTACATCAATTCAAGTGATCATAGAGTTTTTGCCCTTTGTTTTCTTGATACATCAGATTGATTTGTTGAACTGCCCTATATCCCTTGAATGAATCCCACTTGATCATGCTGAATAACCTTTTTATGTGTTGTTTAGTTTAGTTTGTTGGTATTTTGTTGAAGAATTTTTAAATCCGTGTTCATCAGAGATGTTCCCTATAATTTCCTTTTTTTTTTTTTTATTATGACTTTATTTGGTTTGGGAACAGAGGGATTCCAACTTCTTAGAGTGAGTTAGGGAGTTTCCCTTCCTCCTCATTTTTTTGGGAAGAGTTTAATTAGGGTTGGTACGATTCTTTGAATGCTTGGTAGAATTCTGCAGGGAGGTTATCATTCCTGGGCTTTTCTCTGATGGTGTTCTTTGTCAATAGTTTGTTCAGGCTTGGGTTTCTTCCTCCTTCAGTCTTGGTGAGTTGTGTAGGTCTGGGAACTTATCCAAGGCTTCTAAGCTTTCCAATTTATTGGCATAGACCTACTCAGAATAATCTCTAAAGATCCTTTGGATTTCTGCAGTAACTGTTGTTATGCTTCCTTTTTTATTTATTTGAGTTTTCTCTCTTTTTTTCATAGTCTGGTTTTAAAAAAATCCAATTTTTTATCCTTTTTGTTTGTTTGTTTCATTGGTTTAACTTTTACTGATTTCACTCTGACGATTATTATTAATTTCCTTCTACTAATTTTAGATTTGGGTTACCATTGTTTTTCTAGCTATTTAACATGCATTGATAGATTGTTTCTTTGAAATTTTCCTACTTTTTTGATGCAGATAATTTTTTCTATAAGATTTCCTCCATTATTTCTTTTACTATATCCCATAGGTTTTGATATGTTATGGTTTCATTTTAATTTGTTTGAAGAAAAATTTTGAGTTTCATTCATAATCTCTTTTTTTTGTTGTTGGTTCTGTTTTTATTTAACAACATTCAGAAATACTTTTGGCATTCCTGCTACACATATGCCAGTGACTGTAAAAGTTGTGTTTTTTAAGAACTTTTCAGGCATGGTGGCTTAAGCCCATAATCCCAGCACTTTGGGAGGCTGAAGTGAGGGTATTGCTTGAGAGTCAGGAGTTTGAGATCAGCCTAAGCAAGAGCAAGACCCCATCACAACAAAAATAAAGACAAATTAGCTAGGTATAGTGGTACACATCCATAATCCCAGTCACTGGGGAGGAGGCTGAGGCAGGAGTATTGCCCAAGCCTGGCAGTCCAAGGTTTCAGCGAGCCATGATAATGCCACTACTCCCTATTCTAGGCCACCAGTTTCCAACTTTTTTGGCACCGGGGATTGGTTTCATAGAAGACATTTTTTTCCAGGGGCCAGGGATGGGAAGATTAGATTCTTATAAGACTAACAACCTAGATCCCTCACATGAGCCATTTATACTAGGGTCCTGGCTATGAGAATCTAATGCTGCTGGCTGATGTAACAGGAGGTGGACCTCACGTAGGGATGGCAGTGGTAGGGAACAGAGTAAATAAAGGTGAAGTTTGGTTCACTCTCCTCCCACTTACCTCCTGCTGTCTGTTTTCCTGACAGGCCAGGGAGGAGACTGGTACTAATCCACAGCCCGAGGGTTGGGGACTAAAGGCCTAGGCAACAGAGTGACACCTTTCTAAAAAAAAAAAAATTAATTTTAAAATTTCTATTTATTCAATGATATCAAAAGAAGTATACTCTCTAGATGGTAGAATAGTTACAATGTACTTTGCAATGGTCATATTTAAAACAACATGTTCAACTCTAAGCATTTTGTTTTTAGGGCAACACAGGCAAATAAAAGAATTCTTAGAAAATAGAGGGGAAAATGGAGGAGGAATTATTTAAGACTATGTATAAAGAAAACTGCTAAAGAAGGTATGCATTTTTCGGTTAGAAGGGCAGGTTATAAGGGCTAGCTGTCTTCAAATACACTCAAAGAGGCAACATGCTTATGATATAACCCCCTAGAAAGTAAAACTCAGATAAATAGTAGCCATCATAAGGAGGCATGAAATTCAATCTAAGATTTAGATTAAGTCTTTGCTTTGGTACTCAGTGACTTGTCTCTCTCTCTCTCTCTCTCTCTCTCTCTCTCTCTCTCTCTCTCTCTTTTTCTTTTTTTTTTTTTTTCTTTTTTTTGTTGGAGTCTCACTTTGTCTCCCTGGGTAGAGTGTTGTGATGCCATATAGCTCACGGCAACCTCAAACTCCTGAGCTCAAGAGATAGTCCTGCCTCAGCCTCCGAAGCAGCTGGGACCACAGGTGCCCACCACGATGCCCAGCTAGTTTTTCCACTTTTTTTTTAATTATTTAAATCACAGCTGTGTACATTAATGCGATCATGGAGCATCATACACTGGCTTTATAGACAGTTTGAAACATTTTCATCACACTGGTTAACATAGCCTTCCTGGCATTTCCTTAGTTATGACATTTACATTCTACATTTACTAAGTTTCACATCTACCCTTGTAAGATGCACCACAGGTGTAATCCCACCAATCACCCTTCCCCTGTCCACCTCCCCCCTCCCTCCCCTCCCTTTTCCCCTTCCCCCCATTCTTAGGTTGTAACTGGGTTACAGCTTTCATGTGAAAGCCATAAATTAGTTTCATAGTAGGGCTGAGTACATCAGATACTTTTTCTTCCATTCTTGAGATACTTTACTAAGAAGAATATGTTCCAGCTCCATCCTTGTAAACATGAATGAGGTAAAGTCTCCATCTTTCTTTAAGGCTGCATAGTATTCCATGGTATACATGTACCACAATTTATTAATCCATTCATGGATCTATGGCCACTTGGGCTTTTTCCATGACTTAGCAATTATGAATTGGGCTGCAATAAACATTCTGGTACAAATATCTTTGTTATAATGTGGTTTTTGGTCTTCTGGGTATATACCTAGTAGAGGAATTACAGGATTGAATGGCAGATCTATTTTTAGATCTTTAAGTGTTTTCCAATCATTTTCCAAAAGGAAATTTATTAACTTGCATTCCCACCAGCAGTGTAGAAGTGTTCCCTTTTCTCCCCATCCACACCAACATCTCTGGTTTTGGGATTTTGTGATATGGGCTAATCTTATTGGAGTTAGATGATATCTCAAAGTAGTTTTGATTTACATTTCTCTGATGATTAAAGCTGATGAGCATTTTTTCATATGTCTGTAGGCCGTGCGTCTGTCTTCTTCAGAGAAGTTTCTCTTCGAGTCCCTTACCCAGCCTGAGATGGGATCACTTGTTCTTTTCTTGCTTATACGTTTGAGTTCTCTGTGGATTCTGGTTATTAAACCTTTGTCAGAGACATAACCAGCAAATATCTTCTCCCATTCTGAGGTCTGTTTGCTTGCTTTACTTACTGTGTTCTTGGCTGTGCAGAAGCTTTTTAGTTTGATTAGATCCCAGTAGTGTATTTTTGAAGCTGCTTTGATTGCCCCGGGGAACCTCCTCATACAATACTTGTCTAGACCAATTTCTTCGAGGGTTTTTCTTGCACTCTCTTCTAGTATTTTTATAGTTTCATGTCTTAAGTTTAAAGCTTTAATCCAGTGAAAGTTTATCTTAGTTAATGGTGAAAGGTGTGGATCAGTGTTCTACAGGTTGCCAGCCAGTTCACCCAGCACCATTTGTTAATTATGGAATCTTTCCCCCACTGAATGTTTTTAATTGGCTTGTCAAAGATCAAATAACAGTAAGTAGCTGGATTCATCTGTTGGTTCTCTATTCTGTTTCATAAATCTACTTCTCTGTTTTTGTGCTAGTACCATGCTGTTTTGATCACTATCGATTTATAGTATAGTCTGAGGTCTATAGCGTGATTCCTCCGGATTTGTTTTTATTTCTGAGTAATGTCTTGGCTATTCAAGGTATTTTCTGGTTCCATATGAAATGAAGTATTATTTTTTCAAGATCTTTAAAGTATGACAGTGGAGCTTTAATAGGGATTGCATTAAAATTGTATATTGCTTTGGGTAGTATTGAAATTTTAACAATGCTGATTCTTCCAATCCATGATCATGGTATGTTTTTCCATTTGTTAACATTTTCAGCTATTACTTTTCTTAGAGTTTCATAGTTCTTTTTATAGAGATCTTTCACATCTTTTGTTATATAAACTCCCAAATATTTCATCTTCTTTGGTACTGGTGAATGGAATAGAGTCCTTAACAGTTTTTTCAGCTTGAGTATTGTTGGTATATATAATTGCTACTGAATTATGAATGTTGATTTTGTAACCTGAGACGCTACTGTATTTCTTGATCACTTCTAAGAGTTTTGCAGTAGAATCCCTGGTGTTTTCCAGATATACAATCATATTATCTTCAAAGAGCCAAAGTTTGATCTCTTCTGACCATGTATGGATTCCCTTGATCACCTTTTTTTCCCTAATTGCAGTGGCTAAAACTTCCATTATAATGTTAAGGAGCAGTGAAGACAATGGGCAGCCTTGTCTGGTTCCTGATCTGAGTGGAAATGATTTCAATTTAACTCCATTCAGTATGATATTGGCTGTGGGCTTACTGTATATGGCCTCTATCAGTTTAAGAATAGTCCCTTGTATACCAATTTCTTTAAGTGTTCTGATCATGAAGGGATGCTGGATATTATCAAAAGCTTTTTCTGTATCAATTGAGAGAATCATATGGTCTTTGTTTTTTAATTTGTTTATATGCTGAATTATATTTATAGATTTACGTATATTGAACCAGCCTTGAGACCCTGGGACAAAACCAACTTGGTCATGATGTATAATTTGTTTGATGTGTTGCTGGATTCTGTTTGTAGGATCTTGTTGAATATTTTCCATCTATATTCATTAGTGATATTGGTCTATAATTTTCTTTTTTTGTTGGGTCTTTCCTGGTTTGAGGATCAGCGTTATGTTTGCTTCTTAGAACACGTTGGGTAGTCTTCCTTCTTTTTCTACATTTTGGAACAGGTTGAGTAATATAGGTACTAATTCCTCTTTAACAGTTTGGTAGAATTCTGACGTGAAGCCATCTGGTCCTGGGCTTTTCTTTTCAGGGAGATTTTGTATGGTTGATGCTATTTCAGAACTTGATATGGGCCTGTTCAACATTTCCACTTGATTCTGGATAAGTCTTGGAAGGTGACGTGCTTCCAAGTATTAGTCAATTTCCTTCAGATTTTCATATTTCTGCGAATAATGTTTCTTGTAATATTCATTAAGGATGTTTTGAATTTCTGAGGAGTCTGTTGTTATTTCGTTTTTGTCATTTCTCATTGATGAGATTAGAGATTTTACTCTTTTTTTTTCCTGGTTAGGTTATCCAAAGGTTTATCTATTTTATTGACATTTTCAAAAAAACAACTTTTGGATTTATTGATCTGTTGTATAATTCTTTTGTTTTCAATTTCATTTAATTCTGCTCCAATTTTGGTTATTTCTTTTCTTCTATTGGGTTTGGGTTAGAATATTCTTCCTATTCCAGTTGCTTGAGATGTCCCATTAAGTTGTTAACTTTCTCTTTTTCTATTCTCTTGAGGAAGGGTTGCAGTGCTATAAATTTCCCTCTTAGAACTGCCTTTGCGATATCCCAGAGGTTCTGATAATTCATGTCTTCATTGTCATTTTGTTCCAAAATTTGGCAATTTCCTTCTTAAACTCATCTCTGACCCAGCTATCATTCAGCATAAGGTTATTTAACTTCCATGTTTTTGTATGAGTATGCAGATTCCTGTTGTTACTCAGCTCAACTTTCATTCCATGGTGTTCCGAGAAGATGCGAGGAATAATTTCTATTCCTTTAAATTTACTGAGGTTAGACTTGTGACCTAAGATGTGGTCAATTTTGGAGTATGTTCCATGGACTGATGAGAAGTATGTGTATTCAGTTTTGTTGGGATGAAATGTTCTATAGATATCTGCTAAATTCAAATGTTGGATGGTTAGGTTTTAGTCGAAAATTTCTTTGCTCAGCTTCTTATTGAAGGATGGATCCAACACTGACAAAGAAGTGTTGAAATCTCTAACTATTATGGAGCTGGAGGAAATTCAGCCACTCATGTCTGTTAGAGTTTCTCTTATAAATTGAGTTGCATTCTGGTTAGGTGCATAGATATTAATAGTTAAGATCTCATCCTATTGAGTATTACCCTTAGCAAATATGAAATGATCATTACTTCCTTACTTTTGTTGGTTTAAAGCCTATTATATCTGGAAATAGAATTGCAACACCTGCTTTTTTCTGGTTACCATTTTCCTGAAATATGGATGACCATCCTTTCACCCAGAGTCTATATTTATCTTTTAAAGTAAGATGTGACTTTTGTATACAGCAAATATCTGGCCTGAGTTTTTGTATCCAGTCAGCTAATCTGTGCCTCTTTAGAGGATAGTTTAAGCCATTGACATTAATGGGGAATATTAAAATTTTGGGTATCGAGTTTTTCGAAAGTCCAGTGGACATTTTTAATTCTTTCACCACTGTGGAAGTTGGAGTTTGATCAAAAATTTCTGAGTGAGTTTACTTTTGTCATAGAGCATTGGGGCTGGTCATTATGGAGGATACATCTGAGAATATCCTGAAGAGCTGGTTTGGTTATTGCAAATTTCTTCAACATATGAATGTCATTAAAGTATTTAATTTCTCCATCATAAATGAAACTCAGTTTAGCTGGATACAGGATCCGGGGTTGAAAGTTATTTTGCTTTAGGTGATTAAAAGTCAATGACCACCCTCTTCTGGCTTGAAAAGTTTCAGCAGAGAGATCTACAGTCATTCTAATATTCTTCCCTTTGTAGGTAATGGATTTCTTATGTCTGGCTGTTTTCAGAATTTTCTCTTTCGTATTAACACTAGAGAAGTGAATTATGATACGCCTGGGGGATGTCTTATTCAGATTGAGTCGTGCTGGGGTTCTGAAACTGTCTGCTATCTGAATTTCAGAATCTCTTGGCATGTCTGGAAAATTCTCTTTCATAATTTCATGGAGAAGGGCCTCTGTGCCTTGTGAGGCCACTTCATCACTTTTAGGGATTCCAATGAGGCAGATATTAGCCTTCTTTGAATTATCCCAGAGCTCTCTGAGAGAATGATTTGTTTTTGCTCTCCATTTATCTTCCTATTTGAGCATTTGGGAGCTTTCAAAGGCTTTGTCTTCAATGTCAGAAATCCTTTCTTCTGCTTTCTCCATTCTGTTACTGAGGGCTTCTACTGTATTTTTCAGATCTTTGAGGGCTGCAAATTCTTGCCTCAGTGCATCAAAATCTTTGGTGGTTTTGTGTTTAAATTTGTTAAATTCTTGAGACAACTTTTGAATTTCTCCTGGAATTTCTAATTTTGACTTTTGAATTGCTCTTCGAATTTCTAATTCCAACTTTTTCTCCATTCTATTAATCTTGTTAGCAATCCAAATTCTGAAATCGATTTGGGACATCTCGGCCAATTGTTTATAAATGGGATCTTCAGTCAAATCTGCCATATTTTTCCTTGGCGTGGGGTGATCTATTCTGGTTATTCATGTTACCAGATTTTTTCCACTGATTCTACCCCATGATTATTTTACACGGTTTGATTTTTCCCTTGGATCTTTATCGAGGACCTGTACATTGCTATGGCCTGAGACACTGGGGACCTGTTTGGTGTGATGAGGCTAAGTGGTTCTGTCTTGTTTTCTACTGGTCTCTGTTCAACCCTAGTGAAACAGTAACTCTGGGTTGAAGTCTCAGCTGTGGAGAAATACCAACAATTAAGTCACTCCTTCCCCCACAGGCAACAATTGGAAAAGGAAAATCAAACCTACCTACAATCACACACCCAAGGCACAACCAGAATAGTCTTTGGGCGATTGACTCAGTTAAAAATGTCCAAAACAATTGTCTCAGACAGCATCTGTCTCAGCTGGTAGAGTTTAAAAGGTCTCTGGCAATTGGATCGCAGGGATCTGGTGACTACTTAGATATGGAGTAGGAGGACCATGGAGTCAGGAGGACCCACCCAGCAAATAGATCAGCCTGAGAAGGTTAATGCCTTCTTTCCCACTTTGCACCTCTGTCACACCCAGTCACTGATAGCCTCGCAGGGCTGTGACCCAGTTGCCTGTAGTGAACAGATACTCCAGGGATTTTCACCTGCCTGAATCACAAGGAAATCTATTTCTGCTTGGCCAGGCCTCTGTGCTCTGCCTCTATCTAGCAGGGGGAGGTGAGGCTTGACAAACTCGGGTGCTTGATGGAGGCTGAGGGGTGTTCACTCAGTTCCAGTCCCACTCCTGATTGATGTTACTGACAGAACAGAACCTAAGAACTTTGCGGAAATTCGTTTCTGTCCCTGCTAAATTCCCTTGCACAAGAGAAGCTGTTTTGAGTTTCCAGAGGCTGCGCCTCAGTCCCTGTCTTTGCTCCTGCAGATTTGTATTTGGTTAGCTGTCAGTTCTAGCCACCTATCTTCCTTTGTCTATAGGCTGACGATCCCCTGAGGGCCAGGTGCGTCTTAGGCTCAGTAAAGCTGTCCTCTGGGTCTGCGCAGCCCTAGGAACTTCCTGGCTCTGCACGTGTGTTTCTAGTCCCCGTGCTCCACCCAAGCCAGTACTGCCTCAGTCAAACCCTTTACTTACGGGGCCTGCATTTTTGTCCCAGATCTATGGTGGTTGCCACCTGAGTAGATGCCCAGCCTCCTCTGGTGGCCCAGGGAGACAGGGGATGTGTCTTCGGAATATCTGTGAGTGAGTCCTATCATTGCCAAAAGACAGCTTCTGTTCTGTGCCTCAGGGCACTGCCACTCCAGTGTGGTTCCCTCTCAGCCCACCTTCCTCTCCTCACTCCTGTGCCACAGAGTCAGCACTGACCAGCTGTAGTTTAGGCCCTGTCCACACCCCTCGAGTAATCACCCAAGAATCTTGACTTCTGGGGGACAGGCCTCTAGACCTCAGAGTGAGAGTGGAGGGGAGTGCTTGGAGCTCAGAGTTGCAGGTAGAGAATATATACAGTTTTATACAGTTTTATGCCTGGTAGGAGAATGCTGTGGCACCCTAGTAGGGGAGGTACGTCCAGTTTTCAGAGGGACTCTCCTGCGGAATGTAGTGGGAGGACCTTTGAACTGTGCTCATTTGTTTGTGGGGCACTCTGAGTCATTCTCATGGGGGAGGGGACTCCCGTCCGCTTGGTGATGGATTTTGTACCTTTTGTGCATATCCTTAGGATCGCAGCTCGCCTCAGTGGAGTTAATGTGCGTTCTTCAACCTTCTCTCTTGGTTCAGCTCTAATCCACCAGGTTACTTGCTAAATTTCTGTCCTTTAACTCTCCTTCTGGATAGGAGCCTCTGTGGAAAGCTGGCTTCAGTCAGCCATCTTGTCTCTGCCCTCCCATTATTAATCTCTTCATTGACCCACTGGAGAATATTGTTTAACTTTCATGTGTTTATTTTCTAATATTCCTATGGTTATTTATTTCTAGTTGTATTCCGCTGTGGGCAAAGGAAATAATTAGTATATATTTATTTTTTTCTTTGAATTTTTTGCTTTGAGGCCTAATATATGATCTATCCCTCCAAATAACTAATGGCATGAGGAGAACAATATGAAATTTGCAGCTAGCAAGTGAAACACCTGTAAATGTCCATTAGGTTCATTTAGTCTGGTACAGATTCAGTCTGAAGTTTCATTGTTGACATTTTTCTGGATCACCTATCTGTCCAGTGCTGAAGTGGAAGTGTTGAGGTCTCCACAATTATTATATTGGGTCTTTCTCTCTCTTTTGACTGGATAATATATACATTACACATACAGTAACTGAGGTATTGGGTGCATAAAAATTTAGAATTGCTATATTCTCTTGCTGAATTGACCTCTTTCTCATTATATAATAACATTCCTTGGCTCCTTTTACACTTTATGTCTTAATGTCTATTTTTTATGATAGAAGTATAGTTACTCATACTCTTATAGTATGTTTTTAAGTTCTTGTTCTTCATTTTTGTGTGTGTGTCTGTTGTATGATGTTTGATTTCAGTTCTCATGAGGCTTATAAAAAAATTACAAGCAAAAACAAAAACAATTACAGCCATTTACTTAAATATATAAAAACCCTGATAACAAACAAATAATACAGCAAAGGTAAATCTAATAGAAGTTCTATCCTTTAATTATATTCCCATAATTTTTGTTTCCATTCATACTTTTTACAGTACTTTTTTTACACAGTAAATTTTGAGAAGGTTGTCTATTAATCTTCCTACAGAAGATGTAAGTAATTTATATACCACAGTTACAGCAATAGAATATTCTGTATTTGTGTTATTGTGTATTTTCTATTGTTATCATGAGAAATGTCAGAGTATTTCTTATTGTTCATTTATTTCCCTTTCCTTCAGTTTGAAGAACTCCTCTTAACATTTTTTTTGTAGAACATTTCTAATGTTGATTAAATCTCTCAACTTTTGTATGTCTGGGAAAGTCTATTTCTCCTTCATGTTTGGAGGATATTTTTCCAGAACATAATATTCTAGTGTTAAGGTTTCTCTTTTTTTTCCCTTCAGCCCTTTGAATATGCCTTGCCACTCTGCCCTGGTCCATGAGGTTCCCCTGAGAAGTCCATCGCCAGATATATTGGCATTTTTTTTATGTTAATTTTTTCTTTTTTATTTCTTGTCTTCATCAGTGACCTTTCAACCTTGATTATTAAATGCCTTATTTGGTTTAAATTTGCTTGGTGTTCTATGGCCTGTGGAACCTGAATATTGATTTGTTTCTCTAGTCTTAGAAATTATCTTCTATTATTTCTTTGAATAAACTTTCACTCCATACTGTCTCTTCCTCCTTATTAAGGACAATATTTCTTAGATTACTCTTTTGAGGTTATATTCTAGATCTTATAGACATGTTTTAACTTACTTATTGTCTTCTTTTTCTCTTCTGTGTATTTTCAAATACCCTGTCCTCAAGTTCAGGAAATCTCTTTTCTGCTCAGTAATTCTGCTATTGGAAGACTGATGCATTTCTCCATTTATCAATTGAATTCTGAAGCTCTCTAGACTTTCTGCCTGACGCATTGTGTTGTTTCAATGTCTTTGAAATTTCTCTGATAGGCTTCTTAATTCCTTCTCGATGTTTTCTTGAGGTTCATTGGCCTGGTGTGGGCATTCTCCATAAATAAACAGTCTCACAGAAATCAAAACAAGACCACTTTAAAAGTGTAATGAAGTGAGATGAATAAAACAAACCCAATACATAATTTTGTCTATACACAGGAAAAAATCACAGACATTATGCAACACATAAAAAAATTAATAAATTGTCTATGACAGATTATTTACCAAGGTTTAGTCAGGAAAGAAAAAAGAGAGAAGAGAAGGGAAAGGAAGAGAAGGGATGGAAAGAGAAGGGAAAAGAAAAGAGAAGAGAAGAGAAGAGAAGGGAAGGGAAGGGAAGGGAAGGGAAGGGAAGGGAAGGGAAGGGAAGGGAAGGGAAGGAATGGGAAGGGAAAGGAAAAGAGAAGAGAAGAGAAGGGAAGAAAGGTAAAAGTGAAAGAGTGAAAAAGGGAACCAAGGAGCACTCACTTCATTATATACAGACAAAGACAAGGTAACCACAGTAGCTGCTTACTTTCAAATAGGAATGGGATGGGAGACCATAGCACATTCTTGTCAATAGTGATTTTGAGGTCTAGCCACACAGGCTCTTGAGTTCCCTGTTCCAGGGCAGGAAATCTTTGTGACTAGTGTCTGGTTCTTTTCTCTGGGTAGTGATATATCATCTGTTATCCTCTCCTATAAATGATTATACCCACTAGGATTTAAGCTCTATACTCTGAAAGATATTTTCTTTTCCTTTGAAAATGGGTATATTTGAAACTGGAGGTTTTTTTCTGTTTTATCTCTGTAAAAAAGTTGATGGCCTAGAAGAGCCTTTCCATTTTGACCTTTGCCTCTTTGTCCACCAATTAAAATCTTAGTTGTCTGTAAATCTGACCGTGGCTTTTTCCATGAGGTTAAAGCCCCACCCACACCCCATCTGGGGCTTGTTAGAGTCCTGACAATGCTATCCACGAAGTTCTTAAACGTCATCTTGTTTTCTTGCTTGGAGGGTTTACATGGTGTTAGGCATTATTTTCACATTTTATGAATCTTAACAAAATATCTCAGAGCAGTGTTTTTCAATCTTTTCATTTCATAGCATACTTGAACCTATAGTTAAACTTCCACAGCACACTTAAATCACGTTGATCCAAAAAAAAAAAAAAAAGTAAAAGAAAACAAACAAACAAGCAAAAAAGATACTTACTGTGCTTTGAACTTGTTTTGAAAATAATTTAATTAATAATCTTTAAAAATTTCTGTGGCTCACCTAAGTTCCTCTCCCAGGACACCAGTTGAAAATCACTGCCTTAGAGTGACAACCTCAAGTGATCCTTACTCTCAACCCATTTCTTACCTTGGTAATCTTTTGTCTTTGTCAGGTGGAATGAGCCTGAGAAAGTTTTCTTTCTCAACTTAACAATTCCTAGATGCTCCACATTTTCTTTTAAGTTCTGTTTGCAAATCAAACAGCTGTTTCTTCTCTCTTTCCTACATGTAGCCTTCTCTTCTTTACAGGTAAAAGGAGCCCATTCACACTTTTAACTTTACCATTACAAAACAACTCACTATCCTTCCAGTCTCCAGTGGTAGTTTCCTCACTGTCTTATCAACTTTTACTAACTGAGTATTCACAATTCCTTCCTCATCCACCCACTGCCCATTCATAAAGTCAATGCCAAATGTTTAATTGAAGGGTGGCACTCTGGATTTAGGTTCCAATATTTGTTTCAGGTGCTTAAAGCAACAGTCCTTTACTTTCTGTGCTCTTCTACAATCGGGCTGAGTTTGCCTCTGACCTTAACCAGAGGTCACACGCATCAGATTTGTCATCTGACTACTTTCCTAGGGCTGAGTGGTCCTAGAAGTCCAAAGCTACGTGGCTGGAGACGACCTTTGCTGCAGGGCAGGGAACATTATTCCTCCTCTACCTACTTGCTTCTACAAAATAGTCCAGATTTTTCACACAGTGCTACCAATCTGTCAAGAAAACAGACACCATAAAGCGGTCATCAATCTTTAGCTTGTGCTAGTTTTCCTGATGCCTATTGGCCAAAGCAAGTTGCAGGACCAAGCCCGTATAAGGGAGCAGATTCTACAAGATATGATACAGTAGTGGTCACTAATGAAATAGTCTGTCCAGTTTTACCTCTACCTATCTGGACAATATATGATAATACTTTTATTATAACTTATTTTCTAAATTTTCTACCTTAACTACCTTATCTACAATGAGAACATATTAATTCTATAATAAAAAAATAAGCAATAAAAAATGCTTTTCCTATATAATCATGTTGTTTTTAAGATTGAAGGTAATGTACACTATAGGAAATTATAATTTAAATTTATGGCTTATCAGAACCATAGAGGCAAATTTTCAATATAGGCTGATGATATTTAATAATGTTTATATTTGTTTTTTGCTCTTTTCATCCACATGGTACAATAATATGCTGAACAATGTTGAGGAATCATTTATCAATAGGAAATCTATTTTATTTTCAGTTTTGCTTAAATAATATATTTGTAAAGAAGAAACAACTCAGATATTTAGGAAAATGCATGCATGACCGTGATTTGTATTCAGGGCTTATATTTACTTGATATGTTCCAAAATATAATTCACACCATCATTCAATTTAACTTTATTTTCTGATTTTCAAGAACAGGATTTCTCCATTAAACACTCCCCAAGAAACCACCACGCAGAACAATTTTAAAAGATCACTTTGCCAACATGTTCTAACGTTTTAATACAACTCGATTGGCTTCAACTAGAAACATGTCTTTCTTTCTTTCTAATGGAATAACAAATAACAGAAAATCTTGATACTTTCAGGTGATCACAGGAAAAGTAGCTAGCATAAAGTCTGTGTACGCCTCTGTATCTTCTCATAATTCAGATATCTTTAGCTGTGTAAAAATCTGGTAAAAATTATCAACTCTTATTTTGTAGGTACAACTATCACCAATAAAATATGATGATGCCCCCTTTCTCCTCCATTCAATGTGTAGATAACTTTCAAAGTCACTTGAGGGGTATTGTGTTTTCTTCATTATTCCTATTGACATGTATAAGTCACTCTTTGTGTAAAATAACCATCTCATTTCTTCCTCTGAGATCTTGTTAAGACAAAGTTAGCATAAATAATAGGCATCCATCAACATGCTAGTCTATGGATTAAGAAAATGAAATAGATATGTTTCTTGATGTCTGATACCTGTGCTCACTTATCAATTATATCCCCTTAACAATTTTGCTTGATCTGTTTCTTTACTTACAGGATACAGGATACCCACAGGATAGGGTATCATACAGCAGGGGAGAAAAGGAGAGAAGAAATAATTTGTGACTCACCCTTTCTACTCAATGCATGCACATGATACATGGTGCATGAATAGGAGGGGAATATGCTTATTAACTGCTCATTTTTTAATGTGTGGATATCTGCAGACATATAGGTTGAGAAGGGGGTGAAAGGAAGGGGCAGAATATACATATAGTATGCCAATATCCTTCTTGAGTTAATGAAGGACTTATGGACACACAATCAGTCTTGTGGTCTGAAATTCTGTTAGAAGTCTCAATGGCTATTGCATGCAGGAACTTGTTTTATTGTACCATTTGTTAAGAAAAAATTAAGCCTAAGGGAAAATAATGATGGACAATAAAACAGGATACAAGATGTATGGCTTACATAGGAATAGTGTCTGCTTTCTCAAGTATGTTCTTACTCATTTGAGATAGTACACCACACATGACCTGGTAAAAGGATCAGTCCCTGAATTCATGCCACCAGTCAGGAGTGGGCATGACATTACATAAAATTGGTCATGGATTATATTTTTGTTCCTATTACAAAGCTTACCTTCAGGATACCATAGTAAGTGTCTTAACATTCCTGAAAAAAATAAAAAAGCAGACAATCTCTCTTAACAACACTGCCACACGTAAGAAAAACACAAGGCTGGAATCAAATGGTCAATTTACCAGAGAGAGGGAGAGAATGGAAAGTAAAATGGGCAAATGGCCAGATGGAAGGGAAGCAAAGGATCCTTTCCAGTCCTTTATTCCCCCGCATTGCCTTTGAGAGAGCGCGCACAAGGTGAGGTACCCACAGACAAGGGAACCAAGGGACTGCTGCCAAGATGTTCCAAAGGGCACAGCTATTTCCCTAGTAAAATATTTAGGAAAATGACATAGGGAAAGAAGAAAACAAAGGAGGAGGGAGGCCATTGCCATGCTAAGGAAAGAGGATATTGTGACATATTTCTGAGAGGCCCAAAGCAGATAGGACAATATGCCTTGGAGGAGGCAAAAAGGAGCGTGATAGATCAAGTGTACCTGACCAGATAAACTTGCCCCGCCGGACAGAGTCATGTCCATGGCCCTCCCAGAAAGGGTCAGACTCATGTCCCTCCTAGGACACAGGAATGCCACCAATCCTGACTGCCGTAACCATTCACATCCCTGTCCGCCATAGCCCACGTGTGGGTTCCTTTCTTGATTTCACCCCCCTGCACCCAGGTGGGAATGAAGACCATCTGATTCCTACAGAACGGGGATTCCATGCTGCTTTATTTCACGCCTTGGAATAATCTTTCTTCATTGGGTCCAGAAGCTTTCAGAGAGTAGGAGAGAACTGTGAGGCAGAAATTAAGGACAGAAATCTGTGAAGAATGGCTGGGTTACTGGGAACCTCTCCTTCCTCCATGAAAGAAAAGCCATTGGCTGCAGCATTTGCCCTGTGACATTTGCCAGGGGGGAACATGTGGCATGGGGGTTTGGACTCTGGGAGAGGAGGCAGGTGCTAATGTGACAGTGGAGCATCAGCTGGGGTCCAGGAATGATTAAACCAAATATACACCCACAGAAGTAAGAGGGGCTTCAGGGGTGGGAGGAAAGCTTGGGCTGTGAACCAGGCATTCTGGAGGCCCATGCATGGGTCTGAGTTAATCTAGGTAACCAATGACCACTGGAAGAGAAGATGACCAGCAGGAAAGGGCAATGCTGTCTGGACTCACAGAGGCCAGTGAAAGGCATGCAGCCAATTTCAAAGACAGAGGGTATTTGCACCACGCAAATACCCTCCCTCTCTCTCCCTCTCTCTCACTTCTGCTGCTCATGAGAGGGACCCACTTCCAATTCTCTTTGGAAGTGCTCTCAACTTTCTCTCTATTCTTCCAAAATAAATTGTCTCTTCGTCACACTGAAACTTGTGCAGGTTACTTTTACTTCCTACTATACTACCTGTGTTGCTCCCGTTCTATTTTCTGTTTCCATTCTTTTTCACTTTCAATTACCAAGGAGCCTCGGTTGAACTTTCTCGTTCAGCCAAGCAATGAAAACAGGTCAACTCGGTTCTGAGAACGAACGGGGACCCTCATCCCCCAACAAGAAGAAAGAAATATAATTACTTAAAACCAGCTAATTAAGAATCATTGTTTTCTCTGTCTGTAGGATTCCTGCTTTCAAACTAAAGAAAGATGGACTCTATTCGGAAGGTAATTATTTTTCCCTTTGGCAAGCACAACAGTCTGGTTTACACAGGGCTGTGGAGCAGCTTCTGGCCAGGGAGGCTTGGTACTGGGTCAGGCCTGCTCATGCACACAAGGCTAATGATGATATAAAGATAATAAAAGAAAGTGGATAAAAGAATCATGAATTGGAATTAATTTTCTGGATTAGACATTGAGCTTCTTTACTTTAAATAATCTATTTCATATTTGTTAATCCTTCTGCTTAATTCTGTCTGGAGTGGGAAGTGGTGGACATGTGTGAGTCAAGCTAAAAAACAAGCAGGTTTGGGGAGTTTTAACAGCTTGTGTGTAAGACAAGAAATTTTTATAACAGAAAGAATGCCATCTGTAAAGGCAAGTAGGAGCCATCCCACCTCTCTCTTCTCCTTCCTCCCACAAATCAGCTTCCATGATCACAAGCTGAATAAACAAGGATATATACTTATAATATTACATAGAGTATGTTATTTTAAAGGCACAAACATTGCTAATAGGAAAAATTATATGATCCTCCCAAAATAAGAAAAATCACACAAACTTTTGCTCCACATCCTGTTCTCCCATAAAGTAACTGCAACAATATACAAGAAATAATACAAATATATGGGGTGGTGCCTTTGGCTCAAAGGATTAGGGTGCCATTCCCATATGCTGGAGGTGGTGGGTTCAAACCCAGTCCCAGCCCCCCCCCAAAAAAATCCACAAAAAATAAATAAATAAAATAATAATACAAATATAGAACACGTCAAAAGACCCCCGTTGATTCTATCCTATTCAAATTTAATAGAAAACAGCTAACTTCTACATTTGCTTTATACTGAGTTGACATGAAAAGATTATGTTATGACTTACCCATCTATTTATTGTTTTATGATTATTTTAACATATTTGAGGAGATGTAATCCAGATACTATAAAATCAAATTATTTAATATATAAAATTCCATTCAATCATTTTAGTGTACTCACAGAGTTGTGCAATGTTTGGAAAATCTGTTTAGAAAAATTTTAATGCTCCCCCCAAAACATCCTCTAACCACTAGCAGTCATTTTTTATCCCTGCTCAATCCCCAGACCAACATTTACTCTGTTTTTCCATAGATTTGTGTATTTTGAACATGTCATGCAAAGGAGATCAAAGAGCACGTCCCCTTCTTGGGCCGGCGACCTTCATTGGTCATCATATATTCACGTATCATCCATGTGGAGTTGTGTGTCGGAGCTTTATTCAGGTATATTGCTGAGTAATATACAACCATGTGTTGATTTATTTACCAATTGATGGACATTTGGGTTGTTTTCCCTTTTCACTCTTATGAACATTGTGGCTAGTGACGTTAATGTAAAGTTTTTGTGTGTACGTGTGTTTTCAATTTGAGGCAAGCATACACCTCAGATCTGCCAATGAGTTTCTGGGTCTTAACATCTCAGACTGCTCGCTTGACGGGTTGTGAAGTGACTGTACCATTTTTCATTCAGATTTCTGCAGTCCTCCCCAGCACTTATTATTATCTGTCCTTTTGATTAAGGTTATTCTACTGATTGGTATTTTCTAACATCCAGTGACGCTGAGGGTTTAAATTCAGCATCACACCATTTCACTGCGTCTGTCACTTCCTTCTTGTTGGCAGATCTGTCCCTGGCATTTCTCCTGAATTCCTGTCATACTCTCATCTGACCTGACATCGTCCTCACCCCCACTCTGTTACTGACACATCACTGCCACTGGCCCGATCAGATCAGTCCTCTACCCACAGTGGCTGTGAAGATTATGAAAAGAAAAAGCCACATCTTACAATGGCTCACAAGGCCCTTTATGATCACTTCCCATGAACACAGTGACCATTGCTTTGACTCCATTTCTCCTTAACTCAGTTAATTCCAGCCACAATAGTCTTTTTCTGTTTCTTAAAAACTCTAAACATGTTTCTCCTATCTTAAGATTTTGCTTCAGATTTTCTTTCTGTTTTTCCAGGTGTGCTTAAAAGATGAAAACTAATCATTGGTTTTAGCAAACTACAGGTTTCTGTAGAACAGTAGACAGGAAAACTCACTGGAGAGGGTTCTGGAGAAAGCAAGAGGGAAGAGCTAGAAACTTCAGGTATAGAAAACTGTTCCATTAATTGGTGTTTTAAAGAAATGCAATAGTAATGGAATCAGAGAAGGCTGATTCATGCCTTGCAAAACTGAGCATATAGAAAGTTCATAAATTGACATAAAAAATAAAACAAAAATAAGACTAGAATTAATTTATTTTTTTACCATAAATATTGAAAGTTTTATTGTATATTTAAGTTTTGTTTATTTTACACATTATTTCTTTTTTTCTTGTTATTATATCATAGTGTTTTCCTCTTTTGATGTCTCACTTAATAAAGCAGTGACAAATGTCTTTTTTCCTTCTTCAGAAAGAATACTCATTTTTCTCTAGAACAACATTGTCTGAATTTTTATTCACAGTATCATACCCTGCTGAGTCTCAAAGAAAATAAAAGAAAAAACAAAAGATTGAAAGAAAGAAAGAATGTTTTAAACGAAATTCTAAGTATCAGTAACCAGGCAATTGAAATCAATTTTTCTGAACACATAAAAGGGAAGCCATCAGGGCATTTTGCAACCCTTCCAGACTCCAGACTAATATTGATTTCTTTATTGATTTTCTTAATATTTTCTGGGGAGTATTATTGTAAGGTTAGATGTGCATACTAAGGTTCTGGCATTTTAATACTTTTCTTTGGAAGAAAAGGTGCATGAATGTTTTTATTTAAAAGAAATGCTAAATAATTGCATATCATCTTCAAATTAAATGGATAATTCAAAAATTGTCCATTTTTGTGTCTTCCATCTGATGTGTTTCTTGAGGTTTTATTTGTCAGTGTCATTTTTTAAAAGATAAGGATCTCTAGATTACTTACCTGTTTACAAATGTCACACTAAGATGTTCTGTGCACATACTCTTCAGTTGAACTTGATCATGGTGTGCTAAAATTAGCAGCACAATCATTTCATCATCCAGCATCATGCATTTTTTGTAACAATTCCTTTTAGTGCTATTAGTAAAATATTTAACAGGCTCCTCTAAAAACCATTCTGAACAAGTGTGTTAGATGAAGATTTCAGGAAAGCAAGGAAGAGTCTTCCCCTTTCCCTTCTGTTCTCTGTATCTTTCTGATACAGTTGATGTGCAATTATTTATTCTTGAACTTGAAGAAAATTTGTAATGGCAATGCAAAGCCAAGGAATGGGCTGTCATGATCTGTTTCTAAACATTTCCTTAGCATTAATATTTTCTGGGTATTTATATTAGTCATCCAGCCATTGTTTCAAGGTATAATAGAAATAACATTTGTGAATATGAAAAGCAACAAAGACCTTTTCAAAGACCAGCATTAAATGTGGTTAATTTAAGATATTATAATTTGAATGAAAAGTTATATGATTTAAGAAGGCATTTTAGTAAGCAAATGCATAATGTTCAGGTAAAAGTAATTTTTCCTCAAATATAAGGATCTGGATTTTAAAGAATGTCATTTTTATAAACGTCAACATTAAAATGCTTATTTAAAAAAATGCCTTAACTATACTAGAGTAATTATCAGACTATTATTAACTATTGACCTAAAAAGAACACTTATCAATTCTTCAAATTACAACTTTCATGAAAATAATGTATAAGAATATAATTAAATATTTCAAAAAGTATCTTATTTATATATTTCATTCATATTTAGCATAAAATTATGCTTGCAGATGACAGAGGAAGTATATCAAAAAGCATTTTTATTGATAATTTAAAGAATTATGAATTAAATGCATTATTTTCTCAAGTGGTAGAAATACATAACTTTAATTTATTCTTTAAAATAGAAGGGAATCCTGTTATTTAAAATAAGACAGAAAACAGTAGGATAATCAGCTTGGTTTCAGAGGTAACCTTCATCAAATGTGCAAAGATTTGATAATAAAATAAGAAGTCATCTCAAAAACAAAAACAAAGAAAACAACAACAAATGTCAGTTGGGGTAATTTCTACAAGACATACCATTTAGTAAATAGTCATTATATTTACCTGTTTTGATAAAAGAATATACTAAAATAATGAGATGATTATTTTTGATGGTGACATGTCATAATGGTTGTGCTATATCTTAGCTTTTAAAAATAATAATCTGTTTTGAAATTGTGAAGGAAAATAATTTACATTGCAGGGCATTTTCCTAATGTATTTCTAATCTGTTCACTTAAAGAAAATACATTGTGCATATCAAAATTTTCAAATGGTAAGGAATAGAAGTTTGAACATAACAGAGTTTTCGTATGTCTCAAAGATAATACTTTACATTTCTTATTTCTGTAATTCCTAAGACTATGCAAAGGCTTTGTAAAATGTATATTGTTAAACTTTTGACAATACACACGTATATTTATATACTTTTATATTTAAATATGAATACTGTTCATTCATTTCAAGTTGAATATTAAGAAGATATATTAATGGCCTGGTACATATATGAATATTAACCTACAAGATTGTTAAAGTTGAATATTAAGAAGGTATAATAATGGCGTGGTACATATATAAATATTGACCTACAAGATTGTTCACAGTGTATAAAATATGAGAACTCATTTAATGTTACATTACATTTGTGAAGAAAATAAATAGTAGAATAATACTGAACTTGCACCAAACAATACTTACATAAGTAATAATAATATATATTACTTAGGCTGGACACAATGGCTCGTGCCTGTAATCCCAGCATTCTGGAGACCAAGGCAGGTGGATTGCTTGAGGTCAGGAGTTGAGACCAGTCTGAGCAAAAGCAAGATTCCATCTTTACTAAAAATATGAAAAACTAGTTGTACACAGCTGTGTGCTCTTGTAGTCCCAGCTACCTGGAAGGCAGAGTCAAGAGCATTGCTCAAGCCCAAGAGTTTGAGATTACAATGAGCTATGATGCCAGGTCATTTTACCCAGGGTGACAGAGTGAAACGCTATCTCAAAATAATAATAATAATGAGTTATTTAGCTTTCAACATTTAACAATCAGCTAGTACAAAACAGTCAACATTTAATTATTATCACAACACGAAATGTAAATAGGAAAACTTCAACAAAGTAGAAGTAAAAAGTTCTCCGGAAAAAATTTCAATGTGGAAGATGCAGCAAGCAGAATAGGAAATATAAATGTGAGTCACATCTTTAATAAAGTAGAGCGGTGAGCTGAAACTGACCGGTTACAACAGAGATGTGCAGACAGCATCGAGTGTTATGGAGGAGATTGACTGAAGGCAGAAAACAGAAACTTCAGTAAAAGTGCGACAGAGGCTGCCTCTGGTGATGTGGACGAGTATTCAAAAGTAGGATTTTAGGCTTTCTTGCCATTAGTTTAGCCGTATGAGGGAGGTGATTTAATGAAATCATAAGCCGTATGAAGATAATATTTTCATGTGGTGTATTTCACATGAATAGTTCCTGAAAAAAGTAGGCTCTCAATACATATGTTTTGAAAAAAATAATTCTGTGAAGTTTTTATTATGTAATATCAGCAATCGATTTTGAACCTGCCACAGTTACTCACTATTCACAAGCCTTTGAACAAGTCACTGAAATTCTCGGTTAGGTATGGTCTCTGGACTATTTGCATAACAGCAGAGTTGAACATTTGTAAGAGAGAAAATCGGCTGGTGAAACTAAAATACTTGCTATTTTTATGAGACCAGAAGATTTTTTCTGTTTTAAAAAGACTATATATAGTGTAATATTTTGGGGAAAAAAAAAAAAGTGTTCTGACCTCCGCCTTATTAGAAGACAAAAATGTGACAGAAGAGCTCACAGGAGTCTCTCCAGGCAGCAGGCCCAAGAGCTCCTATGGGCCTTGCAGAGTTGCTCAATAGGTAGGTGTTTATCTCTCACTTACCCGGGTTAAGGTGGACTGCAGGATCCCAGGCCATACAACGTCCACATTAGCACAGTCAGATCTCCCTGCAATTACAGCAAAATTTCAGGTTGAATGAAAATTGGGTTGTATAGAAACAAAAGAATGGGGAGGATCCTCCCTACCCACCTGCAATTTGCAGGTTCCTCAGAGGTAAAGATGCAGGAGTTTGGGGACTCTCTCTTGGTTCTGGCTAGTCTAGGGTCTGCAACCATTATCTAGGCTCAGAACCTGGAATGCCCAGAACAGCTCGATGGAAAAGGGGGTGATCATTAAAAAAGATTTTGGATTGTGTGTTTGAAAACCAAACTTCTGATTTTGAAGAATTTATACAGAAGCAATGGAAAATAATGAGTAAAATAAATCGAAGATGGAGGCCAAGTGAATAAATGTAAACAAATCCAAACACTGAAATAAAAATAATTCTTCTCTCTTTGTTGGCACAAGCACAAAGCATTTGGAAATTTAGGTGTAAAATGAACATGCATGTGGACTTGCAGATTTTCTGCAGCTGGCAGAAAGGAGTTATAATAACCACAACAAAGCTCTCGCTCTACCAGAAGTTGGATATACAAATATATTTGTAATCAGCCCAGAAAAACCATACAACCTTTATCTTATTTGGACTATTTGGAAAGTAATTGTGCTCATGATGTAAATCAGGGAATATTAAATTTTGAGGACATTAAAACATTAAAGACGTCTTCGAACAAACCAGCTTGTTGATTCTTGGTGGGTGGATTATGTAAAACACATTTAATGTGTATAAGGGCATTGCGACCTTTGGGGAACTCAGATGAGAATGATTCTTTAAGCATCTTTCTGTTCTAAAATTCAGCATGTAAAATTTATTAAAAGAAGGAAGTGTTTATAAAGTGATCCTGGCCTTTCCTCCCTCAGTCCCGTTTCTCTTCCTTGTCTCAGCCCAAATCCTTCACGTGTCAGCGTCACCCTACACCTTTCTGTGCATCCTTCTGTCGTGACACATACAACGTCTGCTGAGCTGGAATTATTAGTTGACTTGTTTTGGGGACTTCTAGCCTTCTCCAGGTCAAATGTTAATATAGTAATGACACAGGAGGTGCTTAATCGTTGTTAGTTAAATACAGTATATTGATTAATTAACCTACAAAAACAATAGCAACAAAGTCATCCCATCCATATTCTCCCACTTAGCTACGCTTCTCACAGTGTTTGCAGGTAAAAGAGGAACAAAATAGATTGACAAGCTGTGGTATATGTGAACCATGGACTGCTATTCAGCCGTTAAAAAGATGGAGACTTTACACCTTTTGTGTTAAACTAGACGGAGACGGAATGCATTCTTAGTAAAGCATCACAAGAAGGGAGAAGCAAGAATTCAATGTATTTGATTCTAATATAAAAGCAGCAGATGACCTAATACAAGGGGGTGGTAGGGGAATGAGAGAGTGGGGAGAGGGGAGAGGGAGGAGGATGGGGGTCACCATGTGTGGCACACCTCTGGGGGGGGGGGCACTATTACAAGAAGGACTTTACCTAACAAATGCAATCAGTGTAACCTAATTCTTTGAATACCAAACAATAAAAAACAGTTGGAAAAAAATAAAGAAGGACTTTACCTAACAAATGCAATCAGTGTAACCTAATTCTTTGAATACCAAACAATAAAAAACAGTTGGAAAAAAATAGTAACTGAAATCATACTTCTCTTTTGTATGAAATATCCTTTCCAAAGTGCTTACACACAGATATTATATTTGATCCTTACACCAACCATAAAGAGAATCATCATTTCCTGGGTTTTAAAGATGTGGAAAATGTAACCAGTGGAGCCAAATGACTTGCCCAAGGTCACAGCACTGCAAAGAGCTCGCACTGGGACTGGTGCCAAGGTCTTTTGATTTTCCTCCAACACTCTTTTTTACGTGTGGAAATGTGCCAAGCTGAACTGAATACTGGGAGAGAGGATGCTTGTAGCTGAGTAATTTGTATTTGTAATTTGAGATTCTCTTATAGTTTAATAACATTGCATGATTGCTGGAGAGAAGGAACACGGAGAAGTAGGTGGGTCCTGCGGAAGGGCAGACTTAATAACTGCGACTGCAGGGGGTCCAGTTCTTCTGCTGAAGCTCTCATTTCCCAGGGTGAGGACATTAGAAGTGTATTCAGCTGAGAGAGAGATGGCCTCGGGATGCGTCTTTAAAGAAATACCTTGAGTTTTATTCACATAATTAATACTTCACTCTGAAAGCAAGTACGAAGATTTGAAATCAAGTCTAAAGTTGCTGAAATTTAAAAAGTGGCCTGATTAGTGTTAATTCTGTTTCTACTGGGTGCATTCATTTCCTATTTATTTTTATAGTTTTCTGAAGGAAAATTTGCCCTGTGAAAATAAGATGGTTATAGTAAACCTAATTTTTTTTAAAGTCACAGTTGAAAGTCACAGTTGTAGCTCTGTGCAATTGAAAAATGTATCCTACTATCTTTTGTCAACACAGAGATATAGGTTTCTGAAAAAATAAACAAATAAATAAAGTCAAGAGAATAAGGACCAGGCAAACAGAACCTGGAAGTGATCAGTGTAAAATTATGTGAGCATTTTGGATATATTTTAAAACAGTGATAAAACACTATGACGTACTAGAACTCAACAAGGCTGGGGGCTAAGGCTATCTATATGCTGTTTCCACAACTATCACTTTACTCTCTTCAAGACTCAAAGGACTTTGTCTTTATTATCTGTGTCATGGCATTGACTGGGAAATGGGAAGCCGACGAGGTGTGTGTACGAAAATGTGACTATTCTAACGCTGGGCCGGGCAGGGCTGGGAAGTCGGTGTGTGCCATGAGTCTGATGCTCTGGAATTACGTAACGGAGACATCTGTTACAAGACTTGATCAATGCTTGGAACTCATCTCCTTTGCTTTTCAGACTCCTGGAGTCACTCTGCTTCTAATTACATCTAATGATATGAAGCAGACAAGCTATGAGCTGTCATTCGTGGAGAGAGGCCAGTGGCCGTCCATGAAGAAGCAGCTTATAACTGAAAAAGCCCAGGATCTGGGGGCAGAAAAACCAAGATTGAATTCCACCTTGTTTCATTTTGTTCTCTTTACCTTTGCTTAGTGAGACTAATTTTCAGAGACTTGGTTTCCTCCTCTGTAGTAACAATAATACTAACAGTAATAATAACAGTGGCTAAGATAATATTTAAGATATTTGAACACTTAATAGGTGTCAGACATAGTTCTAATTTCTTGGCCTGTTGTTCAATTTAATTTTAACAGAATTTTTTTAACAAGAAATTTTAGTTTTCTTTGAGGCAGTTCCTGTAATTATCATATTATATAGACAAAGAAATTGATGCAGTTGGCTTAAATAAATCATCTGAATCACATCCCTAGAAGGTGCTGGTGATAAGCTTCATGACCAACTGATCATCTTCCAGCAGAAATGTGCTTAATCATTGCACTATGCTGCCTTTTGTTAATACCTCAGTTTCTTTATCTGCAAAATGGGTGTAATAAAACACAGCCGCATATTTAAATATTAAAATGCAATAACTATAAAGTATTTGAAGCAAATCCTGGAGTAAAACAAGATTGAATAAATGGTTCTTAAATAAAATGAACTTGGAAATTACAGATCTGATAGAAAAAACACTTGGCAATTACAGATCTGTTCGTTAATAGAACACAAATTCTCACCCGCTTAGTGAAAACCCAGGACCCCCATTCTCCACCACCACAACAGTCTGTGCCCTGACATAACCTGTAATTACAACTTCCTTGCACAGATATGTGAGCTCATAAAAACGTGGGTAAATTCCCAGTGCATGGAACATAACTAATAATTCTTGATCATCATAACCTATCATTGGACTTGGGAGAAGGACTGTGTTGCTTCCTACAAGAATTAGACTGAGCCTTTTCTCTGTCTAAGGGACCCTCCTAGAACTCCGTATGTATTAACTTACCTATCCTCCCCAATCACACAACATAGAAGGTGCCGATCATCATATTAAACTGAGGAACTCACAGAGAGTTTAAGAATCTTGCCCAAGTTTTCGAAATTTGTAAAGAGAAGAGTAGAGATACTAATCTAGACTGTCTAGGTAAAAATTCTGCCCTTTGAATCACTCGATCATGTCTCTCTCATGGAACGGCTCCAGACAACACAATCTGTTAGAAATACTCTGCCAGAGGTGTGTCCCACCTTTTATTTTTATTTGAATTTTTTTCCTGCCACACATTAAAAGCAGAGCTGTCTTGGGCCTCATGTTAAATACACAGACACTAAGGAAAGTCAATGGGCAAAGAAAAGAAATTTGAATAATTTTCACCATATCAAACAGCACGGGTAAGCAAAACAGGCCTCAAATAATCTCCACATGCGCTGAGAACCACAGCTTCATACCCCTAGATCTGGTTATGTCACCAGATAACTCGATGATTTTAATTATATGACTTAGTCTTTAAAAAAAATCAGATGAAGATGTACTAATACTAACAGACTCATGAAGAATGCTCCCAATATCTGTAATCATTAGGGAAATCCAAATACAGACCACACCAAGATATCACCCAACTTCAGTGAGAATGGCTCCTATTAAGATGTCCCTGAACAACAGATGTTGATGTGGCTGCAGAGAGAAGGGAACTCTGTGCACTGTAGGTGGGACTGCCAACAAGTCCAACTGCTGGGAATAACTGTATGCAGGGACATCAGAGGATTTAAAGTAGACCTACCATTTCATCCAGCACCACCGCTGGGTGTATACCCAGAGAAGAAAAGGTCATTTTATAAAAAGGACACCTCTACTCGAAGGTTTATAACCTCAAAATTTACAATTGCAAATCCAAATGCTCACCAATACAGGCATGGATTAATAAAATGTGGTATTAATTTAACCTTTTAATTAATAAAAAGTGTCTACTATGAGCACTACTCAGCCGTAAGACAACGATGCGCTAGTACCTTTTGACAAGCTGGATAGAACTGGAAACCATTTGTGTAAGTGAAACATCCCAAGAATGGGGACGCAAACACATGGGCTCAGCACCAAACTGGAGCTAATTAACCAACACTGAAGGCCAGTACGTAAGGAAGGGAATTTCAAGGAGAATCAATCTGGGGGACAGTAGTGCACACTCTCTGGGTGAAGGGAACACTTACTATTTAGACTCAGTCTGTACAAAACAAAGTATGTAAAGAAGACACGTGTATCCTCTAATATTATGAAAAAATAATAATAGTTAAAAAACAAATAATGTCAATAAAGAGGAGGCTGTTACCACAGAGATGCATGAGCTGGTTTAGCAAAGGTCTGTGGTGAGATATCTGGGCTGCTTTATAAAATCCACTCCACTCATGCGAGATCATGTGTTTATTTGTCTAATATATATTTAAAAAGACACTCACTCTCTCCTGCAGAATGTCTGTGGATGTACTACTTGCTGCAGAGAATAAAATTATCTATAGGGGACATTTAAAGTATTATTTTGCTCCCAAGATGAAAGATAAGGAAGAATTTTAGACATTCTTACAATCCAAGAAAATAAAACAAAGCTCTTTGAAAATCCTTTTCAAGACACAGGCATATACAAATAATGTATTTTCTGCCATCAGATTTGTACCTCTGAGTATGCAGGCAGATTATTGTTTTCTGCAAATAACCTGTTCTTTCCTCCATTCTCTAGAATTTGCTTAAAGAATAATATCTGAAATTTCAAATAAAAGGTATATTAATATCTAACATAAAATAACTCTTGTATTACAAAGTTGACCTTCATTTATTTTTTCATTTATTTGTGTAACAAATATCTATGGAATATCCACCACGAATTAGGTTCAGTTCTAAATTTTCCCTCACTAAAATATCTATGCAAAGTCTTAGAATCTATACTTGTTTTCCATCAGTGGCTGGGCAATCCTTTTACGAATGCTTGCTAATAGAAAAACTGTCTTGGGGGCTGATAGCTGGCTGCTTTGTCTTCAAAATAATATTATCAGTGGTCACTGGTATTACCACCATTATTACTGCCTCAGTGAAGACTCCAGACCATTCATATAGACCAGCAGTTCTCAACCTGTAGGTTGCGGCCCATTTGTAACAATGAAAATACATCCTGTATATTAGATATTTACATTATGATTCACAACAGGAGCAAAATTACAGTTATGAAGTAGCAACAAAAATATTTTTATGGTTGGAATTCACCACAACATGAGGAACTGTACTAAAGGGTCATGGCATTAGGAAGGTTGAGAACCACTCATATAGACTTAAAAATTAAAAAAAAAAAGTCTTCTAATTTCTTCTCTAGATCCAGTTCCTGAAGATTTTTGTGTGGCCCTTTAATATATGATTTGCAAAAATTAGATTATTATTAGACCCATAATTTAGTGACTCTTTTTTAGTGCTATTCTGGTAACATTTCACTGTCTGTTCATTTACCACGAACTTTCCTACAAGTATGTAGTTAATAACATTTGTGAGTTCTTCCAAATTCTGGACATTTTTGGCTCTATGGAATACTAGGTATCTATCTCAAGTTTGCCTTTAATTTGTATTACATGTGGGTCTCTAACAAGGCAGTGATAAGATAGACATTTGTACACTTGAATGTTGGAACCAGAACAGACTTAAAAGGTGTAATGAGATTTGTGACTTCTCTCCTAGTTGAAAAATTCTTGTTGAGTATTTTCTCACCGATGAGGAATTATTTACCATCTAAGAGAAGCTAAATATCATGTGTTGCGTACATTAAAAAAATACAGTATATATCATATTTGAAAAAAATGTTGTGATAATGGTATGAATTAAACTTAGAAATAATTAGACATTGCCATTCATTTATTTATTAATCTTTTGTTTATTTTTAGCAAAAATTTAATGTATTCTCTAGGTATTATTCTAGGATCAGGGATTTAATTGTGATTGAAAACCCCCCAACACAACAAAACAACAATAACCTCATCATGATTGACCAAGTATTCACAGAGACTACAGAGGAGAAATACAGTAAAATGGCACAACAGATATATAATTAACACTACGATAAATGGTATTAGAAAAGACTAATGAAACTATGAGAATGCCTACTAGAGTCACTCAGTGTACACTGAGGACATTTGAGGGATTCTGGAGAAGCCAACAAGTGTCTCCACCATTTGATAGTCATTTAAATATTTTAAAATACTTGTATTCCTACTCTGCCTGGTATTCTACAGAAGCATGGAGAGTGAAGTCCAGAGACCCATCATCTAAATTCTCGTGTGGTCTGACTAATACGTCATTTGGCTTGTGCCGACATTCTCACATTAGCAACCCAAGGTCGAATTTACTTTTGGGATAACCACATCTCATCTTTCACTCTCATTGGGGTAATTACCAACGGATGTTTGGTACTGAGGGTTCAAGAAGAGAAGCAGAAACAGTAGGCAAAATAAATTTTAAGAGATTTAATGGAAGGGATTCGCTCACAGGATTGTAGGGACTGGTTAAGCAAGTCCAAAATTCACAGGGTGGAGTGACTGATTATCTGTAGGGAGGACAGTCTGGAATTCTCTGGGACTGGCTGAAGCTGGAGGGTGCAGGTGGAATTTGTTCTTCTACCCAGGAAGCATTGTACGTGCTTTAAAAAAAATGTTTTTTTTGAAGTTTTCAGCAGGGGCTGGGCTTGAACCCACCACCTCTGGTATATGGGGCCAGCGCCCTACTCCTTTGAGCCACAGGCGCTACCGCCTGCTTTAAATTTTGATTGAGTCAGGTTTATTAAATGTACTGAGCTTTATCTCCCTTACTTGATTATAAGTGTCAATCGCAAGTATGAAATACCTTCCCCCAAACACCTAGATTTGTGTTTAAATGGCCAGACAGCATAGCCCAGTCACACAGGTACATCTCAAACTCCTTCACACGATGCCATCGACTCTTAACAAAGAATTCGAGTAACTTTCTCTCCATCTCAGACTTTGCCTTAAAAGCTGTAAATAAACAAAAACTATATTGTAGAGTTTTATGGAGAAGCAGATCCAGGTTTTTCAGAAGCTTATGTAACTTTACAAAATCTTCTTTACAGAATAAAAAATACAAAATTAGGTACAAGACTTATGAAAGTTCCCCAAATGCTTCAGGTTAATTCACTCTATACTGTATTGTAGTGTGTTTGCCTCAGTTTATATTTACCTTGCAAGACATCATAATAAAATTTTCCTGTAAAGACTCCTTGGCATCCTGGTCCTATAACTTGACATTTTCAGTATTCCTTTAGCTTCCTATTTTCTGGAAATTTGACAATAATTTGTACATTGTTTTTACCCAAATCAGTAAAATAATAAATATGATCAAACTAAGGGAGGGATTCTAGAAGCAAGTACAAGTACTTCCTTCTCAAAAGACCCTGAATCATCACTCTTTGAATTTAATTATGCAGACAGCATAAACTTACTGAACTTTACTAACACTCTGCAAGTATTTCAGCACTTTTCTTTCTTACATCTATATATCTACTTTACAGACATTTATTAAATTCTGATTCATTGTCCCTTGTAGGAACTTCTATCATTCCAGAGTTGTATCAAAAATCTCGCCTACCTTCCAATTCTTCACAGTAAGTGTAAGTAAGGGAGAACCCGTACTTTAAGAAACAGGCTATAGCTGTTAATTAGGTTTAGAACGTATATTTAACACTTTGCAGTGATGTGACTTGAACTTAACAACTGTAAGTTGTTAAGATTGCAAAGATAAGCAAGAACACACAAGAAAAAAAACAAGACACTATTTAACAATATTTCAAAGTAGAAAGAGAATTTTTTCCTCCTTCTACAGAGATTATAGAAATATGTGAATTAAATGTAAAATAAATATCTTTTAAATGAAATAATGGAATATTTAAGACACTGGTCATAAACAGTTGAGGAAGAAACATTCTAGACAGTGGGGCAGCACCAACTGAACATGGTGGATGGGAAATAAGGCTCCTCAGAGTATTAAAATCATAAAAACTAATGACAATGTAAAGCTGACGTGTGAAAAGTCGTGTATGGAGTTCAAGTTTGCCTGAGACCCAGAGTAATAGTAGAGATACTTGAACTCACCACATCATTTTATCAGTGCTAAAGGGGACAGAGGGCAATTGGATGCAGAAGCTGCTAAAAGGAGAAATATTGGGCTTCTACCAGGCATCAAGGATAACGTGGAATCCACAATACCTTGCTGAACTGTAGCCACACTAGTTAAAATACTGACCTAGAAAACCAGCCTACTAAAAAAAATGCACAGACATATGCTTCATGTCAGTAGTGTGGTGGGTAAAGCTCCAGCCAAATATAGCATGGCTGGCGGGTTCGAGCCTGGCCCGGGCCTGTCAAACAACAATGACAACTCTAACCAAAAAATAACCCAGCATTGTGACGGGTGCCTGTAGTCCCAGCTACTCAGAAGGCTGAGGCCAGAGAATCACTTAAGTCCAAGAGTTTGAGGTTGCTGTGAGCTGTGATGCCATAGCACTCTACCCAGGGCAATACAGTAAGACTCTGTCTCAAAAAAAAAGCAAGACATTTATCTGATAAGGTTTATTTTTTGTTACTATGTATGAGTGTTTGTATATGTATTTATGTGTGTGAAGATGTGTGTGCATATAATCTCCTTTCTGGGATCCGAAACATCAAATTCACTGATCTGTATCTTGGGAAATATCCTTTTTTCATGTGTCATGCACATTAAATTATAAGATAATTATAAAATACCCAAAACATAATGATGGCGTAGGTTGGAGGGCACATTATGGAAATATTGGAAGGCTTGTCCTTCAAAGTGAGTTGCTGACATTAATCAGACAGTGTCTGGGTGTGCATTTTGGTTCCAAATCCTCTGGGGATGATCCTTTCCTACAGGGGACCTACTTAGTCTAGGATCTTGTTCAAAATTCTGTGAAATGCAGTATCTAGGTGAACACTTTGAAGATAAATACGAATTAAAATTTTAGAGTTTCATAACTGAAACAGTCCAATGCTGAACCAAGTAATTATTCCTTCCAGAAAATGAAGTTCCTTGTTGTCCACCATTCTGAAAAAACAAACAAACAAAAACAACCCCCACACAAACAACAATAATCTCAACAGGAATCAAAGCCATATTTATTTTATGAATTTGAAGGGCTGTCTTTATAATAATATAGATTGATAATTGATAGAGTGACAGGAATTATGTAATTTTTTTATGAAAAGATAGAAAACTGTTATAGTCTAGGAGTATAACCCAACAAAAAATACACCAGAAAAGGCAATACACGAACATCATCCTGCTAGTGCAAAGACTACGGTTAAACATCCCTTCATCTGAGCCTTCACACATCAAGGACCACAACTTTATGAATACATTTTTCCTTATGGGAAAAGCTAAAGGTCAAGTTACACAGTGTCTTTTGTAGCTCAAGGCAAGATTTTGTTTACTTTTTTTGTTTGTTTGCTTTTACAAAAATTACATGTATGTGCACACAGACACAGATGTTGCTATGAATTTTAAATAAATTCAATTAAAAATTTAACTTTCTTCAACAAGCTGATTGAGGTCACTCATAATATATAACATGTGCTCAAATTATTTTTAAAGGCAAATTTAGACAAACTAAATCATACTAAATTGAACATCAGAAACACCTCTTTAGAAGAAAAGAAGACAGAAAGGGGAAGGTGAAGAAGGAGACCCTCTACCCTGGAAGTAACTTCTGTTTGACCATCAATTTATTATTATTTTCAAGAAGATATAATAAGGTTTAGAATTTAACATTGGTAATTTTTTTTTCTTTTAGGGAGGGAAAATAGTGGTTCACAATTTGGTATCTATGTTGGGGTAATGAGTGAGGTTCTTATTCAGACTATACTTGTTTCTTAACAATCAGAGGGTGATGCTTGGAAATCTGAGGTGAATTTAGTATGCAACTTTTCTTTTCCTTTTCTTTTCTTTTCTTTTCTTTTCTTTTTTCTTTTCTTCCCTTCACTTTCTTTCCCTTCTTTTCATTTTTCTTTTTTTGAAGAAAGGATGTGATTTACTTTGCCAGCAAATGAGGAGGCTATCAGACTCCCTTCTCAATGTACCATCATCTTGCTTCTGAGCAGAAGTACAGAGATCTTAAAGGTTTTTATTTATCTCACCCCCCCCCCCCAGCTAAGACAATATTGTGACCTCCACCCAGATTCATCCCATCTTCAACTAAGACAGTCCTATGATTGCCTCCGGAATTCCTCCCATCTCCCATGACACAAAAGACGAAGGGTATTCTCCTGCCTCTCCCAATCATGGCCTGAGGCAGGAATCTAGGTTTTAGTTCTCAAAAAAAAGATAAGGGGCTTTTGAAGAAACAAAACACGTTTTTACCCCTTTTGTCAGGCCATTTTCTGTGTTACACCTTCCTCACTGTCAAAGGTACCCTTCCATACTGTAGGAGGATGGAGATGTGGTGGTGGAGCCAGGTCCTGCTGAATCAGGGCATCAGCTGGCCCCTTCATACCTCATGCTCTGTTATCGGAACCCTGCTCAAGGTCACCTCCCAGGTCTGATTTTTCACACCTGTCCCTGTGATCACGTTGTGTGCAGAGTTAGTCACTGCTGCAGACACTGGCAGACGGGGAGCTCATTGAAAAGTCATGCAAAAAATTCAAAAATGTCACTCTCCATCAGGGATGTGTTAAGATGCAAGATATGGATTATCAGAGAAAAGGGGCATAAACTACCACAACCGCGAGGACTGATAAGGTGAGATCCACTATCGCTTTCCAGTGTCCAGCATGGGCTGGGTTAGGGAAGAAACTGAGCACACAGCTCTCAGGTGCACCCTGCAGGCTATTCCAGAGGACAGCTTCTGAAAATTCAGGAATCTGTACCCAATGAGGTTCAATGTAGCACCCCCAGCAGCAAGAGGGATTAACAGAGGGGGACAGCCCAGGGAAACCCGCCCTAAGGAGCTGTCCTTCTATTCTATAGGCAGAATAAATAACCAAAAAAGAGTCTGCTTAACTGATATCATCCTATCACTTTACAGAATGTCAGTTTTCCATTAGTAGGAATCGTGACACCAACTCCTTCCCCCTTAAGTTAGCAGCAAATTATTATAAGATTTTTTCAAGAAAATTGCCTACTTTTTTTTCTTCTTTCCTTCTCTTTAGAAGCAGAGATGTAATTTGGATTTTAGCCTTTGCTTGTAATAACTCACAAGAATTATCTAGAGCATATGTACTTCACAGGAACAGTTCATTAAGCTGACTTTAAAGTACATATATGGAAATTTATGACACTTCCCTTTAGTGCTGTTAGGATATTTGAGTTTTAATTCATTAAAAATATGTTAACTTTAGTAATTTACCTTACAGTCCAAAATACTGACAAAGGGACAAAGATTGTAGCAAAAAGTGAATTCTGATTCAATCACCTGAAAAAAAAGTACCTGTCCAGCCAAGCAAAGAGTTCATTTTGTAAACCAGAATGGAAAACACATCAATCATGACATGCCAGGAAGAGCAGAAGGAGAAACAGAGGAAAAAGAAGAAAGAGACCCAGAGTCAGCCATGGTCAGCTCTGAGCTGTTTCCTTCAAGTTTTTCATGCGAAAACATGTATGTCATTATGCAAACTACGGGCAGAGTATGTTTGCAGGGCGGAACTCACTGAATGTTTCAAATTATAATAATACATATTTTGGGTTAAGTGTTAAACTTTAGAACATTTTTAATGAAAATATTGCTTTGTAATTGTAAATTTTTGAGTTTATCGAAATAAAATAAAAACTCAAGTAAATTATTATTTTATTTTATTTATAAACTTGAAGGGTTATACTTGTTAACTATTTAGAAATAGTTATTTATGGCCCTCCAGGAGACATTTTACTGTGTTATCAAGAAATAATATTAAAAAATAATTAGTTCTAGAAATTTAGATGTGGAAGCCACCTAATGTTAAATTCTTTTGGTAAGCAGAAAATTAAACCAACTTTATATAATTGCCTGACAAATTTACTTATTGAGAATTAAGCTTGAGGATTAACAAATATGAAATAGATTACTTAAAGCAAAGAAGCTCAATATTTAATCCAGCCAATGTATTTCAGTTCATGTGCCTGTTGGTCTGTTTTTCTTAATTCTTTTCATCTTACATTTGGCCTTCAGTTTATGTAGAGGGACAAATGATTGCCATCCTTTCAACCAATATTGGCGCCTTTTAGACAAACTGTCATTCTAGTGTCCTATTTAATCTACTGGACATTTAACATCTTATTCTAATTACTAGATCAGAGTAAATATGACTTGCTACAAATATTCATGCAGTTATTTACTACACCAAGAAATAGAATGTTGCATCTTCGTTTTTAAGTTATTTTACTCTTCATAACTAACAGTTGGCAAATTCATCAAGGTAGTCTATTGTGCGATATAATGAAAAACAATAGTCGCCCAGGATATGGTTATTTATATATGTCTGAAGTTCTAGTGTTTCAATATCCAGTCAAGTTTCTACCTCTGATAGTATCTGGAGGATAAAAAATATAAAATACACAAATTAAAAGGAGAGGTCAGTGATAAACACTCAGTCTCCTATGCACTGATGGAAGTCACATTTTTTAAATACATTGTGCCAAAATGGCCCTGTGTAAATTCAGGTTGTGTATGTCTGTGATGCTGTGAAAACTGTATGCTTGAATTTTTTTTCCCTATGATAAAATTAGAGCTCAAAATATGGAAGGATGACGCAGGTGTTCTTTGAGCACAAGACAACCTTTCCCTCCACACAGCCAACTTTGACTCTGCACACTCCACGCAGGACTGAGGAGCAGCTGCAGAAAGAAGTTAGGTGGAAGCGAGGACACGTCGCACAGAAAAGGAGTCGTTTTCTAGACCAGAGTAAATAAAAAGGCCACTAAGAGATTTAGCCACGTCGGTGACACTTTGGGAGAAAAATATGTAGACACAGTGATTGAGTACTTCGTGCAGAAAAAGAGATATATGAGTTGAGGGAATTCTCCTTTTGCTTTCAAAGGCAAAGCAGCTCAAGCCACAGACACTGGCTAAAATTATGAAATAATCAATACTAAATAGGTCCCGCTAAGTGATGTGCTTGAGTACTTTAAATAGGTGAACACGTCTTCTAAAATTCGAACTCCACCATGTAAGATGAGAACTCCCCTTTAACTCTAGTGATTATCTCTCTGCATTAATAGCTTGTGGCCTTATATTCTATTAAGAAGGACACTCACGGTTCATTATTAGATTTCAGGCATGCAGGAAGGATTTAAAAGATGTCATTTTCATTTTGCTAGTATCTGTTAAATGCAACAACCCCAAATCTGCTGTTGTTTTCATTATAAAAACACTTAATTTTTGAAACAGTAAAAATATAAACAGACGTATTGATCAATGTAACATAATAAAGAGCCCAGGAATAGACCTACGTATACATAGGCAGCTTATCTTTAGTAATGGAGCAGGGTAATAAAATAAAGGCCAGTCGTCTTTCAACCAAGGATGCTACACAGCTGGACTGCCACACTCAGAAAAATGCATCTGCACCCAACCTCACACCTTTCACAAAAATTAACTCAAAATGTATCTCAGACCTGAACATTAAATGCAATCCTATAAAACTCCTAGTAGATAACACAGGAAAATGTCTAGATGATCTTGCGTGGGGTGAGGAGTCTTTTAGATGTAACAACAAAGCACAATCTGTGAGAGAAAGTTGATGAACAGGATTTCATGAAAGGCTAAAAGTTCTGTTGTAGGAAAGGCACCGTCACTGAGACTTCAAGAAAACAGTTAAAGACACATCTAATAATGGACTGCTACCCCAAAATCTACGAAGAACTCTCATATCTCAAAAATAAAAAAACGAACTACTGATGTGAAAATGGGCCGAAGACACCCAGCCAAAAAAGACATACAGATGACAGTTGTGGCCCTGTCTTCTCTGCTGCCGTTAGTCCCCATGAGAAGCTGTCATTGATGTTTGTCCATTAAATCCTGTTTGGCCTTTTAAATCAAGTCTATGGCTTTTGGTAGCGTGCGTTGCCCTTTTTATGGTGTCTGGCCCATTAACTTAACCTTCCTTTGAACCCTTCCCTGTAGTCCCCACTTTTGTCACCTGAGCTATTCATTTTATATTTTCAGATTTATGAGAAATTTAATCTTTCTAGAAGCTTTTCTGACTCTCTCTCAGTCCCTATCCCTGACATCCATCCCTGATTTTCCACATATATTTCTCCTTGGGGGTCTTCATTCACCACACTCCCCACAGAGCATTTTCTACAGTGGGTTGGATGGAAGTATGGGGAATCATGGGTGGGCAATTATTTTAACTTTTTTCTCTTTTAGTCAAGGATTTTTTTTTTTTTTTTATTAACATCCTTTTCTCTTTTTTTTAAGAAATGAAAATTATATGGCTCATCACAAAATTTTCATCGCAGTGAAGTAATTGCACATCACTTAGTGAGGAAATTTTGGGAAAATGATCATTAATGTCTTGCCATTTTCTTCCTTCTCTATATCCTTAAGCTCATATTTTTTTCAAGTGGTCACGTACCAAAATTATATAGATAATTTGGATATTTCCCTACTCTCCCATCTCGGCCCCAATAAAAATTTAAATGCCACTGAACTACAACAACCTATCAACACATTTATTACTTTTCTTGACAGTTACAATAGTTTGGAAGCAATAATTTGAGCTTCAAGTAAAATAATGATCGTAATCCATCATCCCACACTTCAATAATTGTTGAATCTGCATAGAAGATTGTATCATATGCACACTAATTGTCTCTAAGTGCAAGAAGTTTATAATTCAATAAGTAGAAATATTCCAAGTTTTTAACAATAGATCTTTGTACGTTCTGTACTTCATGAGAAAAAAACATTGAACAATGAACCATTGAGATCTTCCCTTATCTGACTTGCAGATTATTTCTGGGATAATTGCTTAATAGAAGAAAAGTGCCACCCATTATTCTTGTTATGTACTTCTTTCTTCCACAAACTTCCCCAGATGCTGTGAGTGACAACTCGCACTTTTACTTTTTTTGAACTATGAGTCAAGGTAGTTACCTAACCAGTAGTTTTGCTCTTAGAGGGTCTTTGCTTTGTATGATGTTCTCAAGTTTCTCAGGAGCTGCCTGTTGTAAACGCTGTGGCTATTTTCCATTGCCCAACCTGGCCTAATTTTCTTGGGTGTATCCAGGCTTTGTTTTACAATTCAGTGTGTATCTGTGATTGAGTTATGAACATGAGTAGAATTATTAGCCCTGCTTCCAGATCTAATCTTCAGAAATGCCTCATTTTCCTTCTTCCCACTTCCTTAGCAGTTGGGTTAATGCGATGGATTAAAACAATATAGTGGATGAAATGTGGGTTCCTGGATGTCTTGGCGAAGGAGGACATTCTCCTCCCTACCCTAATATGTGACAGGCTTCATGATGAAAACTTCCGAAATCCCAACTGCATTAGTAGTTAGCTTGTGCTAGGCAATTCAAGCACAATTATCATCTCGGATTGAAATTTATTTACACTGCCATCTCCTCTAAACCTCTAATGTTATAATAAGCATGCAAAAATTCTTGTCGAAGGGATAGTATTTTTTCCACTCATAAAGTTACTAAGGTTAATGTTTTCTTTCTACTGAAAGTGAAGTCAATTTTTTTCAAAAAACATTTCAGTCTCCCTTGACAGTCTGACCTTGGAGGCATTATGCTAGATGCAGGCTCTCAAAAGTAATTGGCAGTTTGCTTCCCAGCTTTCTTCATCAGGAAGCTTGGAACAGTGTCCTGGGACTGAGGCAGAGAGCGCCATGTGACACATGACTGTAACAGCCCTCCAAGGCATCCCTTTCTGACATTGTAAATGAGGAGGCACCCCCCAGATCCTTACTCAAGAAGAATTCGTCTCCCTCTGTGGGAAGGCGCTGGTCAGAACTCTCCTGAATCAGCTTCTGCAGATGCTGTCTCTGCTTCGAGGTCCTCTGTTCCCAAGGTCATGTTGCCTTTGGAGTCACCTACATCTGCTTGATGAGTCAGATGAGCTATAAATGTTCAGGTATTTAACCAGAGGCAGAGCACCCTGCGGGACAAAATTCACTCAGAGCTGTCTATCATCTTGCAGGTTGTTTTATCAGACCTGTACTGTAGGCAAAGTATCCTGCCTACTTCTGCTTTTCTCCTTATTCTTTCACAGGTGTTAATAAGTATTTTATAAACCAAACCCTACACCTCCAGGGTGCACAACTCACCAACTCACGGTACTTGATCATGTTTTTTTTTTTTTTTTTTCCAAACTGAACAAGTTACAAAACATCTCCCCTGCCTTCTAAGCCTCCCAGAGATGTTCCCCGTATCCCAAGTTATCTGAGGCAACCGTAATGAGTAGGTGCTGAACCCTGTATTTATTATAATAATTGGCAGAATCTCAATTAATTGTATCACTGAACAAATCAGGCCAACCAAACAAGTAACGAAAATAACAATGACAAAACAAAAGAGGAGACAGACTGTTTAAGGAAATAATAGTAACAACAACAACAAATCCAAAGATAAAGAGGACCTGGAAAGCTCAGAGGGTGCAGGCAGTGTGGGTACAAGCAGCTTGTGATGGTGACATCGCCACGCTGTAGAAAGCAGCAAAGTTATATTTGGTCCTATACAAAACAACTTGCAAAAACATCGTTGCAAAAACAACTTGCAAAAATTTACCTACATTCTGAAATGGCTGCTATTTTTATTAACATATTACTAAAACTGAAACCTGCCTCCTCCTCCCAATTACTCCCAAACAAAAGAAAATAAGAAAGAAAAGCTAATAGCATCAAAGCAACTGCAGAGAGGAACCAATGAATAAATACACCTCAAACCCACTCATGTTGTGTTGTCGTAACAATTGCACAATGTCCCTGAGGTCCCCATCAGGGTGGAGACTGAAGGCCCCTGGCAGCCGTGCGTTTGAATCTGCTACTCTTGCTTTATAGTAGCTCTTGGAGGATTATTTGTCCTGGGCACCATGAGTGACAAACAAAGTCCAGCCACAATATTAAGACAGTCATCCTGTGGTGCTCAGCAGCTGACCCGGTAAGGATTGGTTAAGTGAGCCAGATACTGAATCAAGAAGACTGGAGACAACCCAAGTGTGAGCACAGGATGTCCTGCAAGAGCGGGAGCAAACCAAATGCCGGTGTGGGGCTGCACTTTACCAAACTGAGAGCATTCACCACTAATTTTTAAAAATATGCATACTATTTAGAAATTGAACTGAAGGCATAGATGTGAGACCGGTGCCTGGAATATGTGATAGTACCTAAGCATTTACTTGAGAAGGATTTTGATTCAGGAGTCCAAACATGACATTACAATACTCAATCTGCGAGTTTGATATTACACACTTAGCTAAGATATTTTGCTGAAAAACATCCCATTCTGTATACAAATTCCACACTTTGCAGATTAGTGAAATAGATACATCAAGATCCAAAGTTTCAGCTTCCAAAGGAGTCTTTGTAGACATAGTAAAGAGACATCAGACAATGCCTGAGAAAGTGAAGAGGCTTTCTTCATGAACAACTAAAATACACATGCCCCAATTGTGGATCTTTTCCTTAAAATCGCATTTGTAGTGGGACCCAGCGTAGTCCATTTAATTGAAGGATAGAGATTTCCTTCCGCGTCCCGCAGTACCCAGCTGAGGGACATGCTACCCAGAGACCACCCACTTTCTCCGTGACGATGAGCAACCAGCAGAACCAGCCCCTGTTTGTGTTTTCCCACTTCCAAGACCACTTAGCTCCCTTCTAGTTTTCTATGGATATAAATTCATTTAAAACACAGATACTCTTCATAAAATGAATATATGTACATATCTCTGCCAAAGTATGAGATTTTATATAATTTTAGGAGCTAAATGAAAGAGAAGGGAGTCTCTAATCACAATAAGGAGGCAAAAGTGGATAGACGCCTGGTGTCTTGGTGGTGAGTGCTACAAGTGCAAATGAGCAGGAAATAGAAAAAAGCCCCCGTGGCTTCCAATAGTATCGAGAATTCAGCACATACACTCACAGCCCCTCTCTGCCAGACACGTCTCTGCTGAAATGCTTGCAGTGGAATTGTGGGGAACACACCTGAGTCTTTGTCTTATCTCTGGTCATAATTTTGATCCTCTTATCCAGCTGCAAATATCTACTACAGGTTACAAATCTTAATTATGCTGCTGTGGAATGTTACGGCACCAAAAACTTTGTCAAATTTAAATATTTATTTTGTTTTAAGACAACTTTGATCTAATGTAAAGCAGCTTACATTCAATCTAATTAAGCAATCATATGGATTATGTATTTTACATAACCTATTATGTAATCTGCAATTTAACGTGTAAACTATAGATTAAATTCAAGAATGAACATAAATCATGTCCAGAGTACTTTTGAGATGCTCCACACATGTCACTGTAAAAAAATAAATAAATAAAAAATAGCAGATTGGGTGACACCTGTGGCTCAAAGGAGTAGGGCACTGGTCTCATATGCTGGAGGTGGCAGGTTCAAACCCAGCCCCGGGCAAAAACTGCAAATAAATAAATAAGTAAATAAATAAATAAAGTAACAGATGTATGAAGTGCAGCAGTGGCATTCTTTGAAAACCACCAATTTAATTAGGTTTAACTACATGTTGCAAAATGGAATGCATGAAACTGTTTTCATGTTTGTCATTTCTAAAAGTTACACTAATTCCAATCCTTAGTTTTGTACATCATTTATCTTAAATTCTGGTATTTTTTGTGTTTGATTCAGCAAACATATTTATACTTGTGTGTGGTGTTCCTAATGCAGCTTTTTAAACTTTGCTCTTAATCGATAAGTCGTGAACCAATAAGGTGGGAAATGTCAGAGACGTGCAACTGTTCAAAATAGTTTTTTCTTGCTCTAATTGTATCAACAAAGAGCATATGGAGGGCTGAGCACAAGTTCAAGACTAACCTGAGAAAAAGCTAGATCCCACATAACAAAATCCCAAAACCAGAGATGTTGGCGTGGATGTGGAGGAAAGGGCACACTTCTACAATGCTGGTGGGAATGCCCACTAACACGTTCCTTCTGGAAGGATGTTTGGAAAGTACTTAGAGACCTAAAAATAGAACTGCCATTCGATTCTATAATTCCTTTACTAGGTTTATACCTAGAAGACCAAAATTCACAATATAACAAAGACATCTGTACCAGAATGTTTATTGCAGCCCAATTCATAATTGCTAAGTCATGGAAGAAGCCCAAGTGCCCATCGACCCATGAATGGACTACCATATTGTGGTACATTTACACCATGTAATACCATGCAGTCTTAAAGAAAGATGGAGACTTTACCTATTTCATGTTTACATGGTTGGAGCTGGAACATATTCTTCTTAGCAAAGTATCTCAGGAATGGAAGAAAAAGTATCCAATGTACTCAGCCCTACTATGAAGCTAATTTATAGCTTTCATAAGAAGGCTATAACCCAACTATAGCACAAGAATATGGGGAAAGGGCCAAGAGAGGGGAAGGGAGGAGAGCAGTCAGGATGTAGGAAGGGTAATGGGTGGGGCCACACCTACTGTGCATCTTGGAATGGCTACAGGTGAAACCTACTAAATGCAGAATACAAATGTCTACATACAATAACTGAGAAAATGCCATGAAGGCTATGTTAAACAGTTTGATGAGAATATTTCAGATTGTATATGAAACTAGCACATTGTATTTCTTGATTGCACAAATGTACACAGATATGATTTAACAATAAATTGTTAATAATTTAAATAATAATTAAATTAATTAATGAAAAATAAATAAAAAAGATCAAATTTTCTTGTATAGAAGAAGACAGGTTTTCAGATTGAAAGCGATCACAAAGTATCCATCACAATCAATTGCAAAGAGCAGGGAAGTGGCAAAAAAATAAAAATAAAAGTAATTAGACATCTACTGTGAAGTTTTAGACCAAAAATTTTTTTTTAAATTCTAAAAGTTTCCAGTGGCAGACAGATCAATTAACAAGGAAAACTAGAATCAGAATAATATCAGATCTTTTATCAGTAACAGTGGTTAGTAGAAGATAAAGGAATAAAGTTTTTAACATTGAGAGAGAATCACTGCTAAAATTGTATATACAGCCAAACCATCAATATAGGTCCAGAGCAATAGCATTTCCATACACCCAGGCATGCATATGATTTATACACATGCTTAGGAAGTGACTTAGGGAGGTATCCCTGCAAAGTGAGAAAATAAGCCAAAAGAAATAAAAGAAGGGAAGAGAAGAAAGAAAAGTATGGAATCCAGATCCAACCAGGACAGTTGGAAATAGAGCTTTATACAGAAGGTAAGAACCACAGAATGCTCTAAGAAAGAAACATCTCTGGGATAACAAAACTATAATTGAAAGAAGAGACAAAATGACTAAAAGCTTGAAAATACTTAATAATGGGGTAAAGGCAATTAATAAAGCATAAAAGTATTTAAATTCAGCAGAAACATTTTATTTGCAGTAGTAGATAGCTCATGAACTTGAACCACAGGCAAGTTAGCTGCCTTTTGATGGTCAGTCCCACCCCTACATTTGTGTGCTCTCTGGTGTGACCTTAAGAACAAACTACCTTCCCAGACTCCTGGAAAAAAGGAAGCAGGCAGAGACCTCCTGATTTCTCGCTTTAGGCAGCACCCCAGGTGGCAGTGAGGCAACAGCCGTGAACACACTCCCAGCAGCAGCTGATCAAAAGCAACAACTAGCCAGTCTCTAAGCACAAGCAGCAGCTCCCTGCTCTCAAGGTGATCCTTTCCTTCCTTCTGCTTGTCCACCTCCAAGGCCTTTCTAACCAATTCTATGCATTAAATCCCTATGTTTGAAATAGTAGAGTGATTTATCTTTTTATGCCATGAAAAAGAAATCTAATCTTTTCTACTAATCTAAACAATAGCTCCAGTAAAAAAAGGTTTTAAGTATTTTCATCATTTAAATTCCACTACAGAACATAAACAAAAAAACTTTTTTTGCCAAACACCAAGTAAATAGAAGCGCTGTTGACAAAATTAAAGTGAGAGCTGGCATCATTTGAGAGGGAGGGGACTCTACTGTCCTCATCTTACAGGGTGAGAAGCCAAGCAGCCCTGTGTGGGGATCACTACATCTAGGAAGGGAGGACCACACACAGCATGGGCGATAAAAGACTCTTAACCGTATAACCAGGAGAGGAGACCAAGAGGAAGGGAAGACAGGCACAGAGATTTTAAGGAGCTACTTCAGCAGGAACGCCTCTAAAGGTGATTAATAGAAAGCGATATAAATTCAGAGATTTAATGATAACCACAGAGTAATGAATAAAAGTAATTAAAAATGGTTGCTTTGAGAGAGCAGGACCCACAGAGAGAAAGGGATGGCAATGCCTAGTCTTTCCTCCATTATAAGCTTTCCAATATTGTTTGATTCATTTAATCACAATTATTATCTTAACAATGTAATAATCTGTGTTTAATCGCCTAACAGAAAAATATTTAAATATAGTGGAAAAATATTTAAAATGCATTAAGTCGCGGATTAAAGATGGCAGCTGAGTAACAGCTTCCCTGTAACTGGGCCTGGCGAATCTGGGGAGACAAGACTCCAGACATCTCTGGCCGGTGGGACCTGCCTACAATCATCCCTTTGAGGACACAGAGAGCCAGCAAGGGA